>LUGF01056428.1:125598-145292 GCA_001625245.1 Calycopis cecrops | reverse complement strand
CCCGCGCCTCCGCCCCACAGCAACGGTTCTAGCCGCTTTTCTAGCACAGGCACCACCGGCCGCCGTACTAACAGTTGATGAACACGCACACACGCACACTCACATACAAGGGACGGGTCTCGGGTGCTGGACGAGCCGGTTAGTTCGTGTTAGGAGCCCGCAAGCAGGTCGTCTGAGGGATGTTAGTGAGGGGTGGAGTGGGGGTGGGGATGAAGCGAGTGTACACAAGCGCCGACGTGACAACCCATCCCGTCTGGTCTCGGCCAAGGGTCCAATACCTCCCAGCTCTGCGGGACCGCGGTCCTTTTTCCGCTTTTTCTTTTTGGAACCGTAACCGTAGTTGTCGCGCGCGCTCCACCCGGGGTACAGCTGCATATGTAGCTGTCGCTCTTGCCTCGCTTTCTCATAGTACTTTGCCTGCTCCTCGCGACTCAAGGAATGCCACTGTGTAGTATGATATGTGTTACGATACTTGCGATGGTCGGCCGCTCGTTAGGAATAAGATGCGTTCTCGGTACTGTGACGGGGTTCTCGGTACGCCGCGGTCGCGTTTTGTTATTCAATACATAAAGTACAGATGGCAGATAAGGCTGGGAACAATTGCAGGCGCGCACACGATCGGCGCTGGCATCACGGACCGTATTCCTAACGAGGCTGGCGACAGATCATCAGTCCAACGTACTCGACAGCAATGTCGATGGGCGATACGTTGTAATAGGATCGGCGGACAGATTTTTATAAATTACATATAAAGCTCTTCGTCCTTTCATAATTTTGAATAATTTAACATTAAATTATTAACATCATATTAGATAGAAGTGATATGATTGAAGTATAACATGATTCCAAATCGTGGAAAACATCTGTTGATGTCGTGGTAACGTAGATGCCTTGGGGATTCTGATTAAGTATAATGTTGTTAAGGGGCGATGTGTTTTTGGAAATATTTCGATAGTTTCACTTATTCAACGGACCTTGATCGTTCACTGAGGCCACAGGCCTCCTCTACAAATTAAGTTCTCCAGTCCTCCAGGCAGCCTCCAACTCCAAGGCTCTGAAGTCGCATTAAAACCACCAAATATATTATCCAGATTTCTTGTTTCCAGATTTTCAATAACGGGCTAAGGTAGTCAAACTGTACCTATATTTTATCAACGATCTCAAGTCATTTTGGCTATAGATCCTGGAGATACAGGAGCAGCAGTCATCAGGATTGAGTCAAGCCCAAATAAAGTCTCATATTTTGCAAAGTATTACGTCATCGAACTGAAACAATTACGTCATCGCAATATTTTGCAAAGTATTCCGTCATCGGAATGAAACTATTACGTCATCGGGTACAAACTCTTACGTCATCTACAATCATCATCAGCACTCACCCGTCTGCCGAGGATCTGGTTGATGGCCGCGGACTCCTTGAGCGTGCACTCGGCGACCACCTTGGCCCTCATCTCCTTCATGTACAGCATAAACGCGTTAAGGGGTTTCTTGATGTGGGGCTTCTTGTTCTGCTCCTTGCTGTTCTGGTTGGCGGCGCCGTCGCTCTGCTTGTCGCTGGCGCTGCTGCCATTGCCCTTCTCCTGTGACCTGGAACGATACCATGTTTGCTTTAGTATATTAGAGAAATGTAGTGTCAGACCCCTGCTTTATGGTTTAAGGGAGGCAAACGAGCCGTCGGTACCTTTAGGTGATGCTGCCTACCGCACATAAATATTAGCGATCACGTAGACGCATTACCCTCTTTCTTGGAAAGGGGGCGAAAATTCGGGACAAGTGATGGTAAGTGATCACCAACGCCCACAGACATCTGTGAAACCTGAGGTCTCACATATACGTTGCCGATCTTTCAGAGATAGAATCAGTTCTTTGCTTGAAGATCCCTAAGTCCGAAGCTTACGTTAAGCCAAAAGTCCATAGCTGATTTCATAGATCTACTAACCCCCTCCCCCCCTGGGTTACCGGAAACACACCACGCGAAACGCGAGAGCATAGCTGTTACTTTGCAGCGGTATTGAGCGAGCAAGAGGTACCTCTTTGTCACCTCAACACGGCTGAAACAATAGCACTACCTCTCCACTAATATAAAAGTTAACCAGCAATACAATTAGCGCAGTAAAAACATAATGTTGCCCGAACACGCGTAAATACGTACAATTTACAAAATTAACACGCTCACGCCATCTCTTTTATTTCCAAGTGCACCTCTCGTCGCCCAAACCTGTTCGGGTAACGAGCGGGCTCTCGCCACTAAATTATCCTTTACAATGTACTAAGCGACGCTCCGGGCGTCGCCACATTGAATACAACACATCCATCAAATTATATTATTAATTAAAAAGTTAACATCTCGCCATCTAATAAAAAAGTAATCTGCTCTAAAAAATGCTTTTTTTTTAATTTTGATTAGTTTTGTTTGAGACTTTCGCGTTTGCTACTCATTTTGTTGATACTTTACGGGTTTTAACACTATAAAATATTTATAAAAGGTACTGGCGAAAACATATTATATCTTTTGCTCGACGTTTCGGCCGGGTTACACCAGCCGTGGTCACGAGTCGTGTTAAAACCCGTAAAGTATCAACAAAATGAGTAGCAAACGCGAAAGTCTCAAACAAGTATTTGATTAGTTTGTTAATTAATAAAAAGTGATCAGTTAAAAAGTCAGTAATTTTGCGTTAAAACATGTTATTGAAATAATCATGTGTCTCTAACTGCACTAGCTATGCTCTATGGTTTCACCCGGACTAAATCTGTCCCATATTCAAAATTCTTTTTTTTTTGTTGAAAAAAGTATTTTTAAGTTTTACGTTACATTCTAAATCCAAATTTTATCCAAAATCCCTTCCTACTGAACTTTTTTGCGTGAAAATGTAGTTAAATAAGTAAGTATGTTTGTATGACACGCCCTGAAGGCTAAACGACTTAATTAAATTTAGCGTGGGAGTTGTCGTTTCATTAGGCCTAATTATAAAAGTGCCTCAAGGTATCAAACTTATAAAAAAAAAAATTTCCCACGAATTTGAATTTTAATTATTTCCAACTTGTTAATGTGAGTCTAATGTCCAGATAGTCCACAATTACCACTTGTCGCCACAAATCTCGACGTAACATCGGAAGCCACATTTTTCGTGGTGGAGGAAGCAATACGTCCACGTCGCCGTCTTCTCCGAACTCCATATCAACCACCTCGCAGGACACAAATTAACTATATAAATACCCCGTCTATTTCCAAGGAGGGAAGCCGTTAATCAGGACACGGGCGTCCTTTATTAATTTTGTCAGAACACATTAATTTGCGTTATTTTTATTGCGTTCAAAATGTTGGAATCTTTTTCCGAATTGTATCGGATTATTGGAGATAAATTAAGTCTGTTGTGGAGAAACGGAAATCCTTAGTAGATCGGTGATGCTGTCTGTATGTATATCGATATAGATCAGTGGTTCCCAACCAGTGGTCCGCAGAAGCTAAAATGCGAATGATTTTAAATTTAGCGGATGGTTCGCCGTCGTCGGTTGCCGTACAGTAAGTGAGAAGGGAGATATCCCTGATATCGGGAATCATATAAAACTGGTCCCTGATTAAAAATGGTTGGGAACCCCTGACATAGATAAAAATATTTGTCGTCAGCATTCTTAGTAATAATGTTTGTGCCCACGCTGCTAAAGTGTATCTTCGTCTCAAATGGCAGGCAACACCCAGCCAGCACATTCACTATGTAACATGAGCTACATATTGAAGTACCTACGTACATTTGAACTAAATCATCATCATCACATCATCAGACAGAGAACGTCCGCTACTGGACATGGGCGTCTGAATTGACTAAACATTTAGCACAGATAGGGACATGATTGATGATCATTCCGATGGAACACAACAAAATCGTCATCCGCTAATATTACCTATAAATTGGCCCTGATATGTATTACAATCCAAAATGACGTAAAAATAAATTTTACTGCTTTGCCTTTGGATCAATATAACAACGAGTATCTAGCATTCGGTTAACTTCATTACATAACTAAACGTCTAGATGTGATCTAGTGTTTTCGTTATCTGCATGCAAACAATGTGTAGGTGATCCAACGCGAGCTACAATGTGGCACCGGAAACACAAGTCTATTTCCAACCGGACGGGCTGTTTATCTGTCCCACTGTCCCGCTGCAGTCGCACCATCTCGGTGAGTCAACATCATTATTACATACAACATCATTATTACATACAATATCATTATCACATAACCGGAAATAACGATTTAATGATAATCACATCTGATGATGGAGTTTCTAGATAGGGGATAAAGCAGAGTCGATATTACATAGCAAAATTAGGAATTGCCATCATAAGTGTATCTATGAAGGAAAGTCTCCATGTCCTATAGGGTCCATCAATGATAGAAAATCAAAGGCTCATGAATAGACTTTGCAACACGCCGCGCTCTAGCTAAGTTAGACATTTAATTAGAAGAAAGTGCCAGGCGAAAAACAATAAACAATGGACCAAATCCCTGTGGCTTTGGGTGAGTAAAATGCAATTAAAACAATTGTAATAATGACAGTGGCGTAGTCAAATTAACCTACACTTTTCGTGCACGCTGTCGGCGCTCCTCCATCTCTCCATATAGTTTTATTGACAGGTATCACATGTAATTATTAATATTACAACATGTTAATGAGATTAGCAATAAATAAATCGAGTTCATAACTGGTTGGAAAGTAATTAGGAATATTAAATAATATTCACAGATATGTTTATGGTTTTTTGGAACTTTTATTATACATGGGCTGATCTTTATCACCCACAGGTTGTCCAAATGGAGACGAGCCTCGCCACTGGCGCCTACTTCCCGATAGCCTGTAAACAAGATGATAACAAAACTTCTTTTTACCCGAATACGACTGTAGGGTAATGTTTCTCTAGTGTATGTTGATTGTTATTCCCTACCTGAACCTAAAGGATTTTAATTTTAAAGACGATTAATGGCAAAAAATATATTGAAAGTGTATGGAACCCCAAAGAGTAGAGAGATTTAGCAGCGATGGAGTAGTATTCATATTTATAATGATATTGATGATATAAATGTAGCCTCTTCTTCTAATCTTTCTCGTCTTTCTCTAGCCTAAATTACTGTTGAGTTTCCGGATGTCATAACATAATTGAAATTTTAAGAATGAAAGCAAATCAACTTAAGTTGAAGTGTCTGTACTAATAAGCTATAAAAAGCTGAAGTTTGTTCGTTTGTTTGATGTAACGTTGACGTAATCTCTGGGACTACTTCACCTAATTGAAAAAAAAATAAATTAAGATGGTCCGTTTATCTAGGAATGCTATCATCACGCTATGGAGTATGCGGGTCATGGTGAGTTCTTAGGCCTAATCTACCAAAATATTTTTAAAATGACATAACGTTGAAGTGATCACCAAACGCTGAATAGAAGACGATATGACCACCTCCGTAGTAAGGCCATTGCAACAAAAAAAAATTGTAAAGTGTTGGGATATAGATAATTTCCGACGTTTCGGATAAACGGTAGTAACTCGTTAAAGTTTCATCGTAAAGAAGTTTAAATTTAAAACTGACCTATATGAGTGGCGGAGGTGACAATATTAATTAACGTTAAACTCGTCGTCTCGGGCTGCGGCCGGTGGCGCCGCTATCGCGGGATCGGTGACCGTTAGCCCGTGTCGTATATCATCTTAATTAAATTTCCCCATCAGATTGTTTATATGATTGTACTTGGGCTGCGCGTGCGGCGTGAGTGACAGCGGGAGAGGTGGCGGTTATACAAAATGTTTTCGAGCGAGATGTGTCAAAATATACGGACGCTCCCTGAACACCAGTGCACTCCTTCCACATGAGAAGACGGCATGTATCTCGCGCGCCTTTCACTTTAAGAATCATTTTCGTTCTTAACATGGTGTAAACTATAGTCGCTTGTGGGAGATGCAATTTTTATTATTATGTAGCCTCTTGGTTCTAAACAAAACGAATGACTTTGGATTCTTTTAATCGAATATCATTTTAGCTAAATTACATAAAGATTTCTCGTATAAATAAAGTTATGGTTAAACGGCGACAGCTACGGGCATACCTACCTCATCACGAATAAAATATACGTAAATTATTATCATATGCTTTACGCCAATGATTAATTATTCATTTACCTCGATGACTTACGGCTTACTTACTACTTACGGCTACTACGGCAAGGCATTACATTATGATCCCCGCCGTCAGTGAGGCCCCACCCCGGCGCCGCTGACGCCCGTGACTTGTCCCACACGACCGTCACGTGTAACATTACGAGGTGGCGAGTATCGGCCGCGGTCTTGTTGCCTTTTTAATTTTTAATATTCACCACGACTAATGCGTGTCCTTTGTGTTAGCGGGCTGCGTTCGGTGATTGAATGCAGCTCGTTAACTTTTAATTAAGGAGCGTTGGAGTTGGCAGTGCCTCGGCGTTGACGTGCAAGTTACATCAGTGACTAGAGGTTCGAGTCCTAGCCTGATTGTAGATCCGACTAATATTATTAATGCGAAGTTTGTATGTTTGTTTGTTTGTTACTTCTTCATGTAAAAAACTGCTGAACCGATTTTCATGTAGGTCCACCGATTTCCACCGATTTCCTATGGTACTCGTCTATTGACGATATATTTATAGCCATATAGCCATTATAGCTACATACCTTGCAAGATATTTCATGTCAAATTAATCAGAAGATTGTCTACACCTGTTTAAATTTAATATTCATCTTTTAATCTTAATAGTTTATAGAATGTATTGTCACTTCTTGATGGAAATTCATGTTATATCTTGAATAAATAATATACTATCTATAATATTTGCACTAATTTAATTCAGTGATTTGTATTATGATCTTTGAATGTTTTATTATTTAAAATTTATTTCCCAAAAACATAAAAATGGTAAAATATGCCAACCAAATGGTGACAATAATATCATATTCAGACAATTAAGATAAACATAATTATGTCATTTCCAAAAAAATAAAAACGATACATATTTTAACCCACACACACGGGCGCTGCCTAAAAAACCCATAAAAATTTCAAAAGCGGGCCTAATGCGATTTGAAAAAAGTGCATCTGTCAACCGGTCGCACCCCAGCCCCTATCGGCCATCTACAGGGGCGGCCGTGTAATAGCGCCCGATAACATCTGATAGCGCCTGATAGCGCGCTAGTGGCAATTATGGCAGCTGGACGTCGCTCGCCTCCGCCGCTTTATACTGCGACATTATACAAATTAGTACACACGATTCACACCGAGAGGGACTATTAGTTCTAAGATCTTAAAAAAATGCATAATTTTTTCCAATGTTCTCTCTTTCAAGGCTAGACAGAAGACGCTTGATTTATAGTATTTTGTTACGTAGGGTAGCAAAACGAACGAGCCCACAGACATCCGCAAAGGCAGCAAAAGATTCTATGTCGGGTCACATCTTCGCATCGGTACTATGTGAGTGCGAGGAACTTTCTCAGTAGTACCAACCAGCAATGATAGCCATTCCGCGCTCTTTCTCCACCGCCTTGACTGGTGAGGAACTGAAATCACTTCCTACTCCTATTTTCTTCTGATTAAATTAGTTGTGGCTCAAAACACAGTTTAAGCTTTGTCCTAAGGCAGTGGTTCTCAACCTGTGGTCCGCGGACCACTAGTGGTCCTTGGAAGTATCTCACCTTTAGACCAAAAAACAAAAAAATTCGTTATGCCACGGACAATTTTGTGAAATGGTCCCTCAGGACTAAAAGGTTAAGAACCACTGTCCTAAGATAATCCCTGCGATCAAAGGGTCTTTCTTGGTGGTTGCCTCTGTCGATCCTGTGCCCTGGCGATACAAGAGTAGCAGCTCTCCAGCAATGAGAAGAAATGGTGAACTAAGCCTGTAATTTTTAAGGTTCAAACTACTTGTGCGGCGTTAAAATAGAAAAAAATACCACTAGTTTCTGTCAGCGACACGCCACGTAGCCCAGATGGAACCACGCCACTTGTGTACCAAGTGTGTGCTAATGAATACAGGTCGTTATTACTTAATAGTTTTATCATTTCATTTCAATTGGCAGTTTTTTATTACAATGTCATTAATTGTGGATCTCTTTCATGTCACAGTAAGGTACAATAAATAAATTTAGAAATATATAGGTAGTCTAAAAACCACTAACCTAACGGACTCTATGTAAGAGTAAAGGTTGGGGATGGACGGGGAGGCCAGGGGGTGAGCTTGCCATGGCGGGTTCTGGTAGCTGGGCGGAAACAGAACAAAAAAGAGGCTTTAACATTTTTTAGAAATACGGTTTTTGCAAGCGGTGTAGGCCGCGTTATAGCGACTCAAATGGGTTACAGAGATGCCTTTTGGTGACTTCGGAAGCCATAGAGATCATGACAAATGTGTCATGTCATGAGCTTTTCCTAAATGGTCCACCGAAAACTCAGTATCCGTTTCACGCGGCTATTATAAGCTAGAGATACCACCTCAGTCGTATTTGGCTTTAAAGCTGCAATGGTGTAAACCATAATACAGGTTAACCATAAAGCAATAGTAATATAGTCGCGTTTCGTACAGTTTGTAAAGTCCGGTGGGCCCATTGGTGTGCAGACATTTATGGACGTCGATAATGACATACTCAATACCCCGACAACACAATAAAATTCGACATCGCCCCTACTCCGCCCGCGCCCCACGCGCAATCTAGATTTGATCGCGCGATTGTAACTTATACGATAATTTCGATTCAACGTACAGACTGACAGACCGTCCGCCATGTTATTAGTCGCAACTAAACTGTCGACTATATTTATTGGACACATTATTATCCGCACATGAGAGCGACAATGAGACTATAAATTAAAATGTAAATAACACTGTTAGTAAAAGGTAATGCCATGCTACATTAAATTAGCCCGGATCGACCAGGGATGTACTTTCCCTTATAAAATACTGCAGCAAAATCACAGCTAAGTTGTAGTGTGGTTTGCGTGTTGTTTGTGGCCCTTTGGCCCTGAGGGAGGGACGAAGGAAGGGACACGTCAACGCTACAATTATGCAGATGTTTGTGGGCGTTGGTAACTGTCAAAAGACTCCGACAACTCGTATTCCCCTTATAATAATCGGTTCTTACACGAATGATTTTTTTTTTTTATTCTTTCTAAAGCATACTTTTGTTAGCCATTTTTGAAGCACTAATTGTGATAAAATTTAATCTGCTCATCACATTCAACACCTGCTTTTTACAGTAAGTTACAGGTGAACATATTGAGTAAAAGTTGCATTCTATAGAGCCGACCCGTTCGCGGGGGTACCTTGTGCCCAAACAATAACGCGATCGGCGTGAGATGCCCAGGAGAATGGAGGAAAAAGGAAAGAAGAGGGCAACACATTTGCCCAGCCGTGAAGATGTAAATAGGCCTCAGTAGTCATTAAATAGGTCCAACTGCTATTTTGCCCCCTTATGTTATAAAAAAGAAGTTATACTTACAGTTTAACGGATTTTATCGCGGTTTACTTATTTAACAAGGCAAACACGGTCACGCGTGGACTGAAACATCGGGCTTGTTAAATAATCAAATAAACCCAGATAAAATCTATTAAACTTATTTCTTTATAAAAGTCTAATCAAATCACTATGCAGATACAATGATACATAGTGAATATAACCTAGGTACAAAACTCAGGACTCACCTCGCGTGGTGGGTGAACAGGTCAGTCTTGGAGGGGGGAGGGGGCACCAGCGCCGGCCCCAGACCGAGCCCCAGCCCCCCTCCCAGCGTCGGAGAGAATCGGTACAACTCACTGCACACAAATAATCGATGTTAACAAATGTTCTAGAATATACGGAGGAAAGTACTTCCAGAGTATTGTTCCTTATCAATAAGAATACATTTCACGCATCGCGAAGTCGCGACTTCGAATCCCGAACCTGAGTTATGGATGTTTATATCTATATGGTTTGTTTGTTTGTCCTTCTTTCACATCAAGTCGGATCAACAGATCGATGTGATGTTTAGTGCGGAGATAGTTGAAGGACTGAAGAGTGCCATCGAGTCGAAATATATACAATTTTTTTTTGCCACGCGAGCGAAGCAGCGGGCAACAGCTAGTATGTAATATATGTATTTCTATTATAACAAACATAAATATACACAAATTACTTAAATTTATGAAAACTGTAAATCAAGTTATTGCGTCGACATTTTCGTAAATATATATTTTTTTTTTAATTCCCACAAAACTGTAAACGTTAGATACATTATTTTCAGAATGCTACTTAATATAACATTTATCTATGTATATTTATTAAATAAATTATCTTTATGTAACGAGGAAAAGAAGTAAACAAATCGATAATAAATATCAGTTGATCGTTTTTATTTAGGACATTACGAACATAAAGCTGATTTATTTAGTCGCATATCAAATTAAATTGCATTTGTAAATAAATTACTAAAGCCCATCCACAGTTTGAATCACTTTTAGATATAGATATAGAATAGCAAAGAAAACTGTTATAAACTAGTTGATTTTCTGTTACTTTATCAAGACAAAAAAGGGATAGTCCTATAGAATTCACAAAACAAACACATACTACATGTAATAGAGCTCCTCAAATGGAAACCACTCGGGTGCGTGATCACGGAAGAACCACGATCCTGGCGTTATGTGGTCCCGATATGTAAAGGTGCGGTGAGAACGGCTTCATAACATATATAATATGAACTTATGAAATATAATACATACTGCAAATATACATATACCTACAGTCTACACCAGCCCTATACTTTGAAATTTGCGATCATAGTACGTACTATTCTAAAACTTTATTTAATTAGGCGAACACAGAAAAAATGATTGTATTGGTGTCCCCTTATGGCTTTAGTAGAACTTAAGTCAAAACTTAAAATTTTTTTGTTATTTTATGATATTTAAGGTTATTTTAAATAAATCTGAAGTTATACCTTGTAACTTGCTAAGATCCAGAGACATGGTCAATAGCTAAATGTTACTTAAACAATGGTTTGCACAAACACATTCCGTTTGGGGAAACGTATATACCATCAGGAGGATAATCACGACCATTTATCTAACTACTCAACAATTAAATCTTATATATAAATATCTCGTGTCACAATGTTAGTCACCATACTCCTCCGATACACATTGAATTTTGTGTGCATATCGGGTAGGTAGGTCTGAGAATTTCCAAGGTATCAAAATTAACGGAGGTGAAACCGCGGAACGGGGCTAGTAAGTGTAAAAAATGGCCACCGATAGGAAGTGGGATTAGGGGATTAAACCTTTAATTAAAAATAAATAATCTACCTATATGTTATCATCACTCGTTAAATGTAGAAGTCGTGTACAAGCCTAATTACACTTTATCTCCACATCTGATCGATCGCTGGTATTTGTTGTTGCTATCACATTGTAATTAATAAGTGTTGGTTCCTTATCACACTGGCGGATGGGAACTTCAGAGGAAGGACGGGTACTTTCGGGTACTTTTTAGTCTCTTTCTGATGGATTCGTCTTTTTAAGATAATTTAAGTGGGAAAAAAATAACATTTCTTTATGATCGAAATAAAATAAATAGCCTATATTTTGAGAGGTTTGACAAAGTTGCATTTTGCAATTGCACATATTAGTAAGAAACTCCATAAAAATCGATGCATTTGTAGCCTAGATAAGCCCGGATAAACATCGTGACACGGGATTTTTATATATTATTAATATAGTCAAGGACTTTCAGTGCACTGATGTCACATAGACACAACTGAACCAAGACAAATGTTGTATAGTACAGCCTCTTGGTTGACATTATGAAAGTAGTCTGTCTATTTGTCTAATCTAGGATGTAACTCACCTCGATAGACTAGATGTGCTGATAGGTAGCGACGTGGGGTACGGACTCCGGAAGCCACTGGCCGCCGAGGATATGGGGTACATGCTTGGTGTGTGCCTGTAACAAACAAATTTGGGTAACCAGTTGTCATTTAAATAATCGTAAGAAAGTAGGTTGTATTTAAATTACTATTACACAAATTTCAAACTGGATAAAAAACAATTTTCAAAACAAATAAATATCTTTTAAAATCGATTTAACTTCAAATATTAGCCCTTAGATGTTGACTTAAAGTAGCTTTGACCTCAATTGTTTGCCATTAAATGCCAAAAAGTAATATTTTACAAATAAACCAATCATCATTACTCATTAATCATAAAATATTAACGACTCCTAAAACATAATATATTACTAATTTCAACAATTAATTCAAATCTTTATCGAGTATAATTCTCGTTGAAATTCCACTACTCAATAAATAATAAAAATAACAGTAGAGAGACATAAAAAACGACACTATCATACCATTAAGTTTTATGGGACAACTATTGGGATCCGTGGACATTTGTTACAGAACCAGTTCCAAAAGGTGGCGCTAGTGTACAAATGTAAACTATTTGTAATTTAATAGAGTTCTGCCAATGACATACTAAATCTCCTCAACTCCCGTTGTTTAGGTAGGTACCTATCTATTTATTTTTTTGATTTGCATAAGATAAATAAATAAAAAGGCTACATCTGGATATTTCCAATATTGGCAGTATTCATAGTATAAGGGGCAAAACGAGCTATCGGAGTATTTTGATGACTACCGCCGCCCATAGACATCCGCACGTTTACGTTATGCGTCTTTTCTTATTTCCTTTTTCTTTAGATATGCCAAACACCCGCCGGAAACTCATTAAAACCACACGAAACGCAACTGCATAGCATAGAGGTTGGTACCTACTACCCCAATATTAAATAAAGTTAAAACTGAAAAACCACTAAACAGAGATTTAAAACATGCTTTCTTTATCCCTAACTAAGAAAACTATATTATTTTTTTTACTATAAAAAACAGGGACCAGAAAACTACGCTACTACACAACAAACTTTATGTTGTCATCAAAGTTTAAATTGACACTGATGTACATGATAGGATCTCGTCAATACCCAACAACTTAACACTAATTTGTATACTTGAGTCTCTAATTTACCGAACTCATTAAAACTAACTCAAAAGTCCGAACATAAAGAGATATTTACGATTTTGGCTCATTACGAGCGATCTATTTAGGGGCCAACAACGTAAGAGCCGTAAGAGCCAAAGTGGTTTTTTATAGGACATAAATGCTATGATTGATAGTGCAGTCCACAACTTCTCAGTTTTAAATTCGGATTGGTTCGTATTTCCTATAGATTATGGATCTTTTATTAATGTTATCGATGTATAGATAAATTTATCTTATTATTATTATGATAAATATTAAATAAAGAACATATGGAATCTAAATAATAATAATAAATATTAATAAGAGTACTATTGACTACCAACAAGATTTATCTCATCTTCATTTTGTTACTTTTCAGATGTCCCTGTAGGTGGCGATTGTTGCGAGTGCAATTATTATAACAGTTCATCGGAATATTCCTACCTGACTGCGTCAGAATCAGGCTAATGTGTTTCGAGCGCATGCATATACATGCACTTCGCATATTTCTATACTTCTTACTACAGTCTAGACGACTTGACGGATTCAATCTTAATTCTAGCTCTCTCTAGGTATTGGAGACTGAAAAATACTGAAAAATACTCACCACGAAGCTGCGACTTGTGACATTTCCGGACTGAGCATGGGGTAAGGGTACGTCCCCCCTGGGAAGGGGTACATTGGCGTTCTTGCTAATCCCGCCGCTGTGAAGAAAATAATCAAATTATTCATTTAGTAATCATAATGGTCGCACACTTATCAACTCGGAAAGTGATCGTAAACGCCTCGCCTAGAAAAGCGAAGACGATACGATTACGTTACGTTTCCCATTAGTGAGCGTTGCAATATGAGGTTTCATACAAAGATTACCGGCTCGAGGTGATACGGTTACGATCCCTTTCCGAGTTGATAAGTGTGCTGTAACCATAATCATACTTTAGCGATCTACCTCTAGACATAGGAATCAATGGATCAATCAATGTGACAATCAATGTCTTGGAGATCAAATGTTAACCCTAGTATTCAAAATATGACCGGTTTATAGGTGAGGCCTATGTCGGGCAGTGGACTGATGATGATGACTGACGATTCAAATAAGTTTTAAAAAATATTACATCAATAGACTTGACATTAACATTTCTAAATACCAAACAATGATAAATTGAAAAGATTTAGAGCGAATTCGGAAAATCACTTTATTAGTTGTTAAATTTTATTCTAATGTTGTAGTTTTGCATAAGATATAAAGCGCCGCTCATCTGTAAGCTATAACATATAACATAGTATAGCATTTAATTATAATTGCAATATAAATTATAAATACAAGTTTGTTACGAAACACTAACGAAAGATACATCTATTAAGCCTAATTAATGATTTTTATGTTTGATGATAATATAAGCAATTTTTAAACTGTCTTAGAATGTGGTGATTTTTATTATCCATCATCATCATCATCATCATCATCATCATCATCATCATCATCATCATCATCATCATCGTCATCATCCTGAGCACGTCCACTGCTGGACTTAAACCTCCCCCATAGCGCGCCATGTGTCTCGGTCACAAGCCTCTTGCATCCAGCGACTCCCCGCCACCTTGATCAAGTCGTCAGTCCAGGGTTGGAAGCCGTCCAACACTCCGTTCCGGTGCGAGGTCGCCATTCGAGATCCTTTCTACCCCATGACATGCCCGTTATCAATACTAATATACAAAGAGGAATGATATTTTCCCTTCCATTGCTAGAGTAGGCTCCAAAATTACTGAATTTGAACCATTGTTTTACTTAGTACCCTCCTCCCAGGTTGTTTCTGTACCATAATTCTTGTAAATTCATATATTGTATTGTATTATATCATTTAAAATATGCAAATGTATTTGTATTTGTATATTTTTTACTTTTACATATCATCACAACATGAGGCCCGCTGAGATTGTTTCGCCGGTTCTTCTCAGGACAGGGCTAGGGTTGAACCGGTGGTAGATGTAATTGTTGACGTTCAAAAAGTAATTCCTATAATTCTATTTTGTAACACTAATAGACAGCTACATTAAAGGAGGTAAAATTTTTGTATGATTTAACATCATTTTGACTCCCGGCGAAGTGGCCAGGGGTCCACTAATCCCTAATAAACAAGATCGGCTGTATCGGTGTTGATTGAAAGAGATACGAAAGTTATGACGACTAATTCAAAATTAGAGGTACATATGCGAGACAGGCGTAAAGTGACAGCTGTACTGTCGCGTTTCGTGCGCTGTGTAAGTAAGTAGCCGGTGGCCCATGGAGGAGGAAGGAGAAAGAAGGGCAGTACATCTGTATAGCCACTATGCGGATGTGTATGTGCGTCGGTAGTCACTCCGACTGTTCGTTTGGCCTCCTATACAATAAAAAAAAATAATTTAGATTGCAAGTCTTGTGCAAAGATTTCCTATTTGATTTCTACGGTTAATATTTAATAAAACTACTTTAGAACTTTGATCCAGTGGTTTGTTTTTATTGTATTATGACTTCAAAACAATAGTATTGTGTAAATTCTTTGCATTTTGTCGCCAACTATTGTTAGCAATATTATTTAAATAAGTTGATTGTTTTATTAAAAGTTCACTAGTCGCTACGGAGCTAAGCTACAACTGGGTCGACTGAGAGGGTATCTTCAGATCATATGCTACCGTCACACGGCTATGCCATCGGGTTGCGTGCGGTGTTCGAGAATCCGGTGGGGGGAGGGGACGAGTAAAGCGGGGTAACACCTCTGCATACCAAATGTGCGGAAGTTTAAATGCGTGCGTAGACATCAGAGGGCTGCTCGTTAGCCCCCCTTTCATTATTAAAAAAAAAATAAAAATTCATTAAGTTAATTTTGCCAACGCTACTACGGCCAGGTTTGATCAAATGTCTAAAACAGTGACTGCATGGTCATGTACTTACCTAACTTAGAGTCTAGCTGGTAGGGGGGAGGGATGCCCATGTGCGCCGGCGGCGGCTGGCCCAGGTCCCCCCCGGGACAGAACAGGGACAGGCTGCCGCCCGCCGGGAGGCCCATCTTGCTGGTCTGGAACAAAACATAACGATAAGCTTATGTAAACTTACAGAGTACATAAAACCGGTTCTAGTGGTCTATGAAACGGTCTAAGAAGAACCGGCGCTTGGGGTTTCAATTGGGGTATTGATGTTCAAAAAGAGATTCGTAAAAATCTTTTGTTAATAAAATATTTCAATTTTTAGACTAGTTGTGCACCCGGTTTCAGTCGCGTAAAATATATTAACTATCGACTATTACATTTTGGACGAAAATAATTATGTAATAATTAATATTAAATAATTATGCCAAACTACAAGTTACTTCTGGACATATACTCAAAGAACGCCACAGCCCACCGGCCACCGTTAAGGAGTTACTTGTCCCAGGCACAGCCAGTGCGTAGCGTTTTGAAAAGTCACACTTATTTGCTTCTAGCAAAGAGAGTACCAGGACGCCTATCCACGTCACGCAATAGGCAGGTAAGTTATAGATCAAGACTCGAATTAAGACAAGACAAGAACGCTTGTAAAGCTAATTTAAAATCACACAAATAAATACAAGAAATTATTTTTTTTTACCACCTCCCAGAGATATACTCAAAACTCGAGGCTTTGCAGGCGCGTTGCCGGCCTTTTAAATAAGAGTAAGCTCTTTTCTTGAAGAGCCCCAGGTCGTATCGGTTCGGAAATACCGACTGTGGCAGCAGATGCCACAACGAAGTTGTACCCGGTAAGAAGTTGCGCCTTGCACAGTTGTGGACTTTGGGACATCGAGGTGATGGCGGTGGAACTCATTCATAAATATTATGACCCCATTAGAATAGACAGCTGATCAAACTTATATAAATTCCATCCAATTTGATGCTATTAATGCTAGGTTTTTAAAGTGATACAACTAATTATATTAACAGATTTATGACGTCATAAACAAGTATATTATTCTGAAGTCCATAGACAATATTCTAGGATCCATTTTGTTCATATGTCAACCGCGACATAAATTAGTAGGCGGTTCGCCTTTGTCAACGCTGTATCGATGTTTTACAGCTCTAACATACCCAACTTCATTAGTTGTTTGCTACAGTTAATAGAGAAACGTTAGCAATCATATTTATGTTCGCCGTTTATTTCCTAGTTTGAAGTTTCTTCCTTTTCGTTAAATTTTTAAAAGTAAAATATATGGGTACTTTTCTATCTACCAAATCAAGGTTCAGTTCGTTTCGATTATTTTAAGTTAATACACTTTTAGAACAAATTCCCCAAGTTTAAACGTAGAATTAGAAATATCAAACTAGGAAATAAATTACTAACATAAATATGTATAATTCGTAGACAAATTGTCTAATGATTAGAAGCGTTGAATAGAACTGTTCCAGAATTAGTCACTAGCTAAGAGGGAGGGAACTCATTCTAAAGAAAATTCTTTAAAAAACGACACGTCGCCTCCTTCACCTAAGAGCGCCATAATAAAATAACGAACTCCATTTTCACATTTCCCATATAAACGCGTTAAAAAGCCACAGAAACTAAAACCAAAGATCGGACTCCACATGTCATAAAAGGCACTCCGATGAAAGGAGGCCTTACATGTAAAATGCAAAAAAGCGTCGCTAATTCCGAATGAAAGCGGTGAAAATATAGAGAATGGGCCCACGAACAAAACGCAAGACGTCATTAGCAAGTAAATTGGCGCTGGGACCGTATAAATTTCGTTCTACCCCTCCGCCGCCCAATTATGCAAAATGGCGTCCACCGAGAGCCATCTACCCGCACTTCCGCGCCGAGTGTCTCACCTCTAATTAAACTGGATCTTCTTTTCAGCGCTTTATTGTGCGAAATAAACGACAGGATCGCTGGTGACACGTAGGCGTAAATTAATTATGGTGGAAAAAAAATTCGGCTCACAATGAATACAATTCGACGTGTCTACATATTTGTAATTCTATGGATCATTCAGTTTCAGCACTTTGTATAATTACTCTTGCGATTGTTGTGAATAAAATAAACTACATAAAACTGTAAAAAAAACATTCTAAATGGGTATATGTTCAGCTTTTATATCTTTTGTATGTCCATCTTTTATACACACTCATGTTTAAATTACACAAATGTATAGAAAACACAATTCTTACTTTCATAAAATGTTTATTTATAATAACGGTCTGCAAGATCATCATCGCATTTTGTATAAATTATTTTAAAAATGAAACGCACTTAATCGGCCCTTTATTTTGAAGCAGGAACTGCTTATTAAGACAATAATTACCAGGGACAAAGCGTTCCCACTAATTAATAATAAAACACGCACAAACAAAGCCCTCCATTCAGGCTCGGGACAGCGAATGTAAAAAAAACAAAAAGGAAAAAATAACCGAAACGGTGGTCGAAAAGCTTCAACATGCGAGGGCGAACAAAAAAGAAGGCATAGACAATGATGACAGTCGAGACGCATAATGCGGGAGCAGAGCGCGTTCTTAATTTGAAAATATTTCCATAATAAGATTTGTCTATGGCGCGAGTTAACAAAAGACACCGGGCTTTGTTCCGCTGACAGCTCGTAATAATAAAAAAAAATTAAATGACGCAATTGCGACGTTGACGATAGTGCTACAACCCGCTAGTTATTAGCTAAACAACTTTTCTCGTTAAAACTTGCATTTTTGAAATTAGTAAGTTCGCGTTGCCTTTTCAGCTCTTGCGTATATTGAGAAGGTCCCTAATGAAGGCCAGGTGGAGTGGCCGGCTATTGAAGGTACGTCGAGAGGGTAGTTATTGAAGGCGAATGAAAGCGCCGCGTGACGTCACAGCCACTCAAGCGACAAGCCCCAGTCGCTAATTGGAACTCGTGGCGATAGGACGCGAGAAATGTTGCCTCAATCGACTAATACTTCAAAATTGAATAGGTTTGTTAACGAGCGGCCGGCTGAATGTTACGAACGAGCTCGAGTACTTGGTTAGCATTCACTAACAGCCTCATGCATATATCATCTCCATCTTTTATGTTTTCTTCACAAAATGCATTCGGGATATATGATTACAACACTAGCGCAATAATAGAAACGTACAATTCGAATGTCACGAGATTTCAGTGCAAAATGGAATTTCATAGATCGCAGCAGCCGCTCTAAACGAACCCACACCACTACACCCCTTTAGTTCGCCAATGCGGACGAAGTAGGGCGTAATATCTTGAGAGTTCGCCCCTAGGGTAGTGGGCGTGGAAGTAGGATGCTGCGTTGCCATGGCTACCATGTGTAGGGTGAGCGTACACGTGCTGTGGTGTGGGTGACGGGGGCGGGTTTATCGGTGTGTGTTTAGGCGCGACCTTGGAAGTTTCGGTCTAGTTATAGATGCACTCGTTTTGAACGAAAGCTAACCTTGAAGAACTTTTTATGCCTTTTGTCGTCTAGAAAGTTGAGGCTTAATTACGTCTAGTGAGCTTTTCAATGGTGCAGACTCGATTTGATGCCAATACGAGCCTCCCTATAGATTATTCCGCATCATGTCGTGCCCATTTCCT
Organism: Calycopis cecrops; assembly: GCA_001625245.1. Taxonomy (NCBI): domain Eukaryota; kingdom Metazoa; phylum Arthropoda; class Insecta; order Lepidoptera; family Lycaenidae; genus Calycopis; species Calycopis cecrops. The sequence goes on along the minus strand of LUGF01056428.1, from coordinate 125,693 downwards.
CTGTTGGTCCTTCGAGCCGGATACGACCGTCGCCGGAATCTTATAATGAGACGCTTTGAGCAAATTTATACATTGATCTCTGTATCAATGGAGAA
>LUGF01056428.1:18107-28236 GCA_001625245.1 Calycopis cecrops | reverse complement strand
AAGTAGCCGGTGGCCCATGGAGGTGGGAGGAGAAAGGAGGGCAGCGCATCTGTATAGCCTCTGTGCGGATGTTTGTGGGCGTCGGTAGTCACGAAAATGGCTCCGGCTGCTCGTTTGTCCTCCTATATCATAAAAAAAAAAAAATCTGTGGTCATTAAAAGCATTTAAAAGGCTCCGACGAACGTGTGTCCTCTTGTACTTCAACAAGAATGTCTGGTGGGTAGTTACGTAATTTCTATCTCAACACTGCCAGCAGGAGACTACCAAAGACACATTGAAGTGGAAAAAACTAAGAGCTATCTAGATTCTAGATGAATGATGTCATAGAGACAGACATGTTGCACATAACATTGGATCGTAACTTGCTGAAACTTCTACAGTGAGTAATGGAACTTACAAGACTTTTTTTTGGAGTTTGATAATATGAGAGGGGATTTGGAACTTTATTTTTATGATCATAAGCTTGAGAGTTAAACGTGACTGTGTCTGTGAATGTTAATATGACAAGTATACAGTCAATGTAAAACAATTTGTGGCAGCCAGCCCATAACTGTGGGAGTGAGCTCTTATGAATTGGCACTGCGCATCATAACGAGGTTAAGTTCATCAAGGACTGGGATTAGGACCCATCGACAATAGAAAATAACCATAACCTAGCGTTTGAATAGAATCAGTAAACAGAGCACCCGTAGAAACACAGTTTATTTAGTATTTCCTCCCTGTCATCATTACATAGTATAAAACAAAGTTGATTTCCGCCGTCTGTGTGTCTGTATTCTTAGACCTTTAAAATTACGCGACAGATGTTGATGGGATTCAACAGAAAGGTTTCTGTGTTTATTAACAGCATTGAAGCCCGGATTCTACGCGGGCGAAGCTGCGGGCGGAAGCTAGTTATATATTTTTAACATTTTCTTTAAACCCAGTAGACTCAAATAACAGTACCTATTCAAAAACTTAATTACTTTTTGTACGAAAATAATAAAATTTTAACATACACGCGGATATGGTAAAACTAAATTAAAAACGACTGACAGACGTTTTAACCAACAATACTGGCTTGTTATAACGTGCTAATAAAAACTAAACCGAAAGTCGAAACACTGGCAGCCAATAGTAGTCAAATGAAATTCGATGATTCTAAACGTGTTTCAAATTTCGAATAAGGAATCATTCTTGAGCAAACGTGGCGGACGCGTTGACTCATGTTCACGAACAAATGTTATCACTCTTCTTTTGTTTGTTTCTCGAATATCATCCGAGGGATCGTACACCAGACACGCTGGCCTGTTTACACGCCGCAACTCCTATCGGCCTGGGGTCACGATACGCCGGACAATACTTCCTCTCCGTACCATGTCGTTTCTCGCCCTGGATATAGGAATTTGTAGACGAATTTGTTTAGGTCCTTATTGATATGACCTTAAAGTTGAGATTAATTTTTTTATCCGTGAATGCTTCCGTTTATTTGTCATGAAAAATGTTTTTAAATATATTTCGGTCCATTAAAAACTGGAAACCCTTTTTAATCATCATCACCGAAAGTCCGCTAACTGAATGTTGGCACTACAGCTCCCTAGAACTCAAATAAATAAGAAAATGTTGATAGTTATTTTTGGATGAACTTATTCTGATGTGACTTTATATTACAAAGTTAAGGTCAATGAAACTGTCCGCTAAGGGATCAACAGTACTTTAGTGTCGAATCGAATGACGCTAGGTCATTCGATATGTCACTCTACTAACTACTACATAAATAGTAATTCTTCTTACCAAAAACCTATGATTAGGAGCCCAAAATTTAGTTTGTCTGCCAGTGAAGAGCCCCGTGAAACCGGCCTTTATCGTTTTACAAGTTGATCGATTAAAGCACGCAAGTGTGTTGAGGCGTAATGTGAATATTGTCTCTATAGCACAAGGGCCAAAAGGCTAGTAAGACTTTTGGACGCCAATAAACATCCGTAGTCGTTGGCAGATCAATCTCACTTTTCCTTAACTCCAACAAACGAGCCCATAACGGGGTTAAAACACGACAGTATAGCTGCAACTTCGCACCGATGTTATGTCAGAGATAGACGCCACCCGGCCGTGCAATAGCCCTGCTTGCCAAAAATGGCTTTTGAGCGACGTATTTGAATGAATGAACTGAATGGAACATGACTTGTTTAATCGACACACTCGACTCCCAGTAACTTACATCTAGCCCAGACAGACTGCCATTAAATCTTTTTTGTCATATTTTAATGGTATAAGGAGGGCAAACGAGCAGTCGGGAGAATTTTCAAGACTACCATCGTCTATAGACATACGCACAGACTTGCACAGATGCGTCGAAGCGGACAATTGTAGTATTATTTATACATCCAGTGTTTTTTGTGTCTATATCCTAAACACGACACGTTGTAAATCTACAGCGTGTATAATAAACATTACGCTAACAAGCTACATCAAGTTAACGTAGCTGGAGATGCGCCTCGCCTTCTACAGAACGTCGCCTTGTAAGGCGCGCGCTTTGTACGATCCCACTGATTACAATACGAACGTACATCATCATCAACCGGAGTCTCTACTGATGGATTTACGGTCTTTCTAATTATCGATGGATTTGGCTACTAGAGGAATTTTTAAAGTTCCACACAAAATATGTCATAGGTCTACCTCCAGTTGCCAAATCCATCGAAGAAGATTGAAGAGAGAGAAGAGAATATTGAAATTGCCTATAGGCATGTCTCTTTGTTTAGAGTTACTCCTTAAGGCACGCGGCAAAAAAATATGAGTGTGAACAACATAGCCGGTCAAAAGTAATATTTTTATTGTACTTAGATCGGGCCAAATTATCAGGCCAAGTCTTTTCATTTTTTATTATTATATCGACGCCCGTAATCCTCTGCAAATCTGAGGGTTTGTGAGTTCATACAGCCTCTGATAAGCTACGGGGATAAAATAGTGGCCCCCCTTAATCTGATCCACCAAGAACATAAAAAATCCCCTAAACCTATTGAGGACAAACGTTTAGCACTAGTGACCTACGCACACAACAGACTAAACACAATTGAATACATCACAATCGCCAACGATAACGTTCTATTTTCAAACGGGCATCTCTCTTTGTTCTTCGCTATGTAAACAACAGAGACAAAAGGCCCTTAACCTCAGCATTAAATAAACTACGTGCATTAGGATGATAACTCTCAAGAGTCAAATGTTTGCCATGATAAGGTATTAGGAGGCATAAAAATGCCACTTGAGTGGCGACGTGCTGAGCCCTAGCGCACACTTTATACAATATGAATTACGTACTTTGATTTACCTTGGCATGTATATTAGTTTGTATGTCACTCACGTAAAAACTGATGAACACAATCGGTTGGAATTGGTATTGCATACAATTTTACTTATTTTACATTCCATAAATTTTGTAGAACTTTTCATTTTTCACTTCTTTCTAAAAAAATTGTTGAATGGTTGAAACTGGGAACTTAGGGAAATATTTAATATTAACATTGTAGACCGCGCAAGGTGTGCGTTAAAACTCGAATGAGTTTTTGATTACACCTGATTTGTACAAAATTATAAGTTATTGTATGTGTTTAATTAAATAAATAAAAAAAAATAAAAAAGCGGGATACATAAAAATAGAAAATGCAATACGAAATGTTACAAAAAAAGACTAGACAAAAACAAAGGAAAAACAGTAACTTTAACGTAACTTTTCTTTTTTCTTAACAAAGCATCAATAAAACAAAACTTAACCAAAAATAACTTAGGAATTCTAGAAACTATTACACGACTCAGAACGCCAGCTTATCATAAAATAACAGACATGCGTAAATCATTTCTAAGTAATGGAAGTTACGCTTGAAAAACGTTTTCTTTTTTTCGTTTACAAGTGCCTACAGTGTGCGGTGTCCGTGTTAAGTTAATGATAAGTTATGGTAGGTAATATTTAAAGTATTTAAGTTGTAACACTCGGACTTGATAAGTGCCGTGGTTGCGTTACCCGGCCCCAGTATTTAGTGTTATGTAAAGATGAGAACTTTTAGAGCAGGTATCATAATTTCGTGTCTTCGTAGCGTAAAGCTTAAAAAGCTTCATTACTACGTTGTCGCTCGAACGATGCGTTACGCTTTTGCAAAACTTTGGGAACGCTTTTGGAAAGTCTTTAAGGGACTTTGGATCGAACTTCCAGGGAGATGCCTCTTGCTCACATATAGCCAACTAAAAGAAAAGTAAAATCTATAAAACCAGATGCAGATTATTAAGATGAATCTAAAGACATCTCATCTCACACGTCTAAATAGTCCAAGTTCAGATTAGAACATAAACTTATCAATCTACATACATACACGCGCTCCAAACGCATTACCTTTCCTCATAAACACTAGTAACAAAAAAGTATTATACAAAAGTTGGGACTGATAGTAAGAAGTAAGGACCTCTGTTTAGGCGATTTTATGTCGACACGACTTCAAACTGCCGCCACAGCGCGTCACTGGCCAACAGGAATTCTTACATAAGTTAAAACGGTTCAAAAAGACTTGTAATTTACCGCGCGAGTTAAAAACACGCGCGCGGCAATTAAACGGCCAGGAATAGCCGAACGGCCGGGCGGTTTACGGCCGAGCGACGCTCCCACTTCAAATACTTCAAATCCTGATGCAAATCATTTGAACTCGGCGAATTGAGATATTGACAAGCTTCGGAATGAGACGTTGATTGTGTGTTGTGAAAGCTGAGATTAACTACTGAAAATATACTTCGAATAAAGCCAAACTGGCCAAATTATACTTTTATTTTTTTTAATTGACCAAACGACAAGTCGGTGCCATTTTTATAACCACCTGCGCCTATAGACATCCGCATAGAGGTTATACAGATGCATTGCTCTCCTTCCCCCTCCTCTCTCCATGGCCCACCGGCTACCTACACCGCACGAGGGCAACGTTAGTAAGAGGCAGTGCCACACTGCATGCTTGCATGTAGCCGAATCGGGCCGGCACGACCGGGGAAGTACCTCTCGTTTACACGAGACTGCTGTGCTATCGCGTTTCGTGCGGTGTGTAAGTAGCCGGTGGCCCATGGAGGTGGGAGGAGAAAGGAGTGCGCCGCATCTGTATAGCCTCTACGCGAATGCCTGTGGGCGTCGGTAGTCATGAAAATGGCTCGGACTGCTCGTTTGTCTCCCTATACCCCAAAAAAAAAAAACTCGAGCAAAGCTGTCACTTGACGGTATCGTGTAAGGGAGAGTATGCTGTACAGATTTTAATGAAATTACAAAATTGTATGAGTGTTCGGTTTATCATAGTTATTTCTAGTTTCTACTAATATTCGAATTGTGAGATTTGTACGTTATTTGCAAGATGGTTGCCTGGGAGATATCGATTTAACCTAAGTTCGCTCAACGGTACATTTTTATTATAAATTAATTATCTTGTAAGCAATTTCAATTATTGTGAGCAATAAAGTTTATCATGTTTGTTATTCTTTCACGCACTAGTACTGAATGGATTTGGATAAAATTAGCCACAGATAAGATTATAAATTAGAACATAAGAATATTTTTATAAAAAAAAATAAAGTAAAAGCGGTTAGGTCCTTGGGGTGGATTAGCGCGGGAACCGTAACCGTAGACAACCGCTACATCATTGATAAAAGAAATTTGGGAATTTTGGAATGCAACCTTAAAGATCCGTATTATTTAAAAGACCTTGTGTATTACCTGTTATTACTTAAGGTAAGCGATTTTAGATAGACTGAATATAGTCAATCTACATTCGAAGACATTATCTAGATGTTGACAGCCCTCATCAAAATCTCCGACTGTTATTTTTGATGCAAGTGATGATGCTGCAGAATTAATTACGTTTAATTTAAGCGAAACAAAAGGGCAAACTATTGTTTCTCTCCAACTAGCAGTTGTTAACTTTCTAATTAGAAATAATAAACACGCACTTTGTGTTTTGTGTTAAACTTTTTATAATTAACTGTGTATTCATTACTATTAAACAAGAGTCGGACGAGCTTTTCATACCCAAGTAATGACTATAATCATAATCATTTTAGTCAAAGGTAGTGCCATGCTGCAGCCGAATCGCTCCCACACGACCAGGCGACGTTTGTGTTGTCGCGTTTCAAGCTTGTCAAATTCTGATGATCCATTTGTAGCGCTGGATTAAGCCCTGTTGGGGCCTTGGATGGGGGATTGGAGACCTAGGAGTGAAAAAGCGGCCCATTTTACGGGTACAAAAATGGACCTAAAGCCCTTAATCGTCGCGGGGCCCGGGGCGGTCTATTAGGGAAAAGAAAAGAAGGGCAATATTGCAAAGCGATTATCCTGATGTCCTATCCTAGGCATCAAGTCGATGCAAGGTTTGCCTAGGTATTCTACAAAAATCCTTACAAAGGGAGTCGGCACCGAAACGCTCCGTTGCGTACAATAAAAAAAAAACAAAATCGATCATACACCGGCAAACGCGCGAGCGAATCAACAACTCGATTGAATCGACAACACTCCCAAATCCGATTACAAGCCGTTAAACCGGCTACTAAAATTACACCGAACGTTTATTTACACGAGTTTTTATCCAGAATCGATCACTTTACGTGCGCGTACACGTCTCACTCTTGGATGTTATTTTTGACACGTTTATAGACAACATGTGCCGTTTTATTGGAGGCTTGATTGTTTTTGTGCGCGATTACGGCGTGATTACGAGTTTTTTAATCGATTTTATCGGACGAGAATATATTACATGCGCTGTCTAACATCATCAGCCAGCTTTATCAGAAAATCGTCTATTACAAGCCAAAACGATTCCCCGCTAAAAGCCAGAGGTAGTGCCATATAGCTGGCGAATTGGGCCGACACGACCGACGAGCTGTCTTTCATGACACCATCGTAAAGTGATAGCTATCACGTTTCTTGTTATTTTTAAATTGAACCTTCTTTACGCGCATGACCAGGGGAGTGAGCTAATGAATGCGTAACGAGAACGTTACGAAGTCTGATCGGGAAACAGAAGTTGAGAGGGAGATATAAGTTAGTGAAGACAGAAAAAGAGAGCTACGTTTCTTATATTACTGTATGAGCACAAAGAGCAGTACGCGCGCACATTCTTTTTCTCCCTCTCATAGCCAGTTATGTTTCGTGCATGAAGTTTTACTCCAGTCGAGTGGTCTAAAGCACACACATTTTGAAAGGGAGAAAATTACAACGCCAAACAATTATATATCCGTCTAGTGTTCATTTAGGCTCCGACTGCTCGTATGGTCATAAAAAAGACCACGCTCCGTCCGGCTGATGCTCATGCCTCCCGCGTACACAAACTCCCCCACCCCATAAATCTATTTCCAGACCCTTCTCGGAAGACTAACACTCGTGAGTCGCAGGACAATAAAAAGGCGCGCGTTAAAAACAATGTAAAACTGGCAGTATTGACTACCGTTTGATTGGCCTGTGGTTTATTGGCTTTGATGTGCGCTTCCGGAGCAACAGTTGAGGATTGTTTGTGTACGGAACGATGTGCCAGGTCTCCAGGTCTATCAAGGGCCGGGTGAAGGCCCTAGCTACTCCACGCCTTAGGGTCTCTCGTAACGGTGTCGGACATAAAAGAAATTTCATACAACAAACGTAGATAAAACGTAAGTAATCAATTGACTAATTTATTTATGGTCTAGTTTTTTTTTTTATAATAGATAGGCTTGCGATTGGCCAATGCCTCACCTGGTGGAAAGTGTAGACTTGGCCGACGATGGAGCACGCTTGCTTAGAAGGTACCTACTCACCCTCGAGTACGGCACTGATTTCATCCCACTCTATACCCCACTATCCTACTTGCTGCGCAAATATGTGGCATGGATCACAATGTCAGATTTTGACCCATAATAGAGATATATTTTTCGATATTTAGGCATATTTAACTAAAAAAAACTATAGAAAATGTTTAATGTCATTGGTAGTTTATCGTGGTTACAGATTCAGTTTACATTTTCATTTTCCACTAATTCGGCAACAATTAAATCATATTTTAGCAATCATCATCACCAGCCTCTATCAGTCTACAACCTTTTTTTTTTTTATTTTTTTAGGCAGGGGAATGCGTTACGTACCAGCCCCCCGGGTGTTTAGCTACCCCGAGGAGTGTGGGACTCCCGGCCGAGTGCCCAGCCGAGTTACCCACTAAACCCCTGCGGCTCACTAATCTTGTCGTTTTCGGGGATCAGTCTACAACCTGGACTTATGTCTTATTACATGGAGGCCTCTTGCCATGAAGACCAAGACAACCGATCTCCCCGCATCCATTCGGACCTGACTACTCCAAACCTCATACCTCATATTTTTTAGTAAGAGGTAGTGCCGCACTGCATGCTTGCATGCAGCCGAATTGGGCCGGCACGACCGGGGAGGTACGTCTCACTCACATGATACCGGCGTAAAGTGACAGCTGTGTTGTCTCGTTACGTGCGGTGTGTAAGTAGCCGGTGGCCTATGGAGGTGGGAGGAGAAAGGAGGGCAGCGCACTGCGTAGTTTCTATACGGATGTCTATGGCCGTCGGTAGTCATGAAAATGTCTTCGACTGCTCGTTTGCCTCCGTATATCATAAAAAAAAAACCTCTCATTACCTTTTTTTACAGTCTGCCAGTACATTTTAAGTCTAGAACATTAAGACTGTAAATAAAATCGGTTAATGTTCTGTTGTGTTTACGAGATCCGTTTAAATATCGATCGCGGTTGGCCCGTGCTTTGATGTAACTGACACGTCCGCTCGTAAAGTGAACCCGTACGAAACGCGACCACGTCGCTCCACAACTATACGATTGTAAACACCGATCAAAATTATACTTCCGAATCCTATTACATAATTATCAATGCAGGACTGTATGTATGTTTGTTATTCTTTCACGCAAACAATACTGAACGATTTGGATGAAATTTGACACAGGCAATTTTTACTAAGAGGTAGTGCCACACTGCATGCTTATGCAGTGTGGCACTACCTAAACCTACCGAACCTACCGAAACTATTCTATGTGGTATTGTAACATTGCCAATAATTCCAGATGCACCATGCCAGCAACGAATGGCCCTATTCATATTTTGCCTCGTTAGTCATACAAAATATACCATAAGTAAGAGGTAGTGCCACACTGCATGCAGCCCAATGGGCCGGCAACACCGGGGAGATACCTCTCGCTTACATAAGACCGTGCGGTAAGTAGCCGGTGGCCCATGGGGGTGGGAGGAGAAAGGAGGGCAGCGCATCAATATAGCCTCTATGAAGATATCTATGGGCGTCGGTAGTCATGAAAATGGATCGTTTGCCTCCCTATACCATTAAAAAAACCCATATTTCCTTTAGAATTTAACACGGGTCAAGCCGCGGGGCACAGCTTGTATGCCATAAAGTCTAACGGAGGATTTCATAGGGATATTACGCAAGATTCTGATTGAATTTTGACTTGCGTGTCATATCGCTGTGCCTAGATTCAGGTCTGTCACAGTCACATTCTGATCTAGATATCAATTCCAAACGACCGGAGAGAAATCGAGCAGGGATAATATGTCGTAAAACTCTTCGAAAGCTCCATAGAATAGGTACTTTGGTCCGTCTTGTACCGTAGACTTCAAATCTACGCCAACTTACCATAGGCCAACAAATCAGTAGAATGGACAAAGTCAGAATATAACTTTATACCCTGACTATATCCACGATACTACTGTCCTACTAAATATCTTATAAATGCGAAACTTTGTAGGTATGTTTGTTCGTTTGTTACTCCTTCACGCAAAAACTGCTGAATCGATTTTCATGAAATTTGGCACACAGAGAGTAACTAACTATTGTTATTATTAATTAAGTAACATATTGCATAGTTTTTATACCGAAAAAATGTTCCTATGCGATGATTTACTATTTTCCACGGGATCGAAATTTACGCGGGTGAAGCCGCGGGGCGCAGCTAGCATCCAATAATTTAGTTAGTCGCGTGTTAATTTTAACTACAGCCCATAATGAAAACGCTCATTGAAACAAATCACGTGAATTATCAATTTGTGTTAATATTTCAATTTCAAACAATTGATCAACATTTTACAAAGCCGCCGCAGCTCGTACCGTGCGTGGTATT
>LUGF01056427.1:76376-93005 GCA_001625245.1 Calycopis cecrops | reverse complement strand
GGAGCTTGGAATAGATTTAATATCCACATGTCTTCAACCGAAGAGTAAAATTTTAGATAATTAAAAAAATATGGATTAGAAAGTTCTCAAGAATACATTATAAGTTTTACAAGTTACAGTCAATTTAGTGGTCGATAGATTCTCAGCTACCACATTAGTACAGTCAATCTGTAATAAAAAAAATGAAATGGGGAACAAATTACACGAGCAAATTTGACTTGATATATCGTTAGAGGGCATGTAAATAGCAGAATGGTAGATCGGCAAAGTCTCATCTGTTGCTGATTTTGAGAAAATTCAAAAAAAAAATTTTAATTGCGTTTTTCTTCGAATTTATGGATTTTAGGGAAAAGTTTATTTGAAATAAAATGTAGAAGACATTGTGAACTACATTTTATGTCTTTGAAGTGACTTCGTAAGACTTGAAATACAAAAAGTAGGTGGCGCTGATGCAATTATATATAAGATGCAATAGGATTGACGGTTGACATTGACTTAAGGTTATTTTTATTTAACTAATGGATTCGAAGGGTTGCGCAATTTTGACAGTTGTCCAACTTGAAATAAATTGGTTAAGTGATTGTAGCTTTCAGCAGTCTCAATTAGAATCAATGTAATTTAAATGAATTCCAGTATTTACTATAAGTTATGGTTGAGGTACAAAAGATGTACAGTATCGGGAGAATTTAGGTTATAGGAATAGGTAGGTTATTTTTCTTTGTATAACTTATAGACGTGTTTCTCGTGTAGAGAGGTAGAATTAATAATTTTTATTGTTTGAATAGGTTAATCGCCATAACTTTTATGAAGGTTTTGTTATGGAAAGTCTGATTTTAGTGAAGTATGTCCATCTTGAATCTCTGAGAGAAAGTTTATGGATTTTATGGACATTAAACACCGAAGTCAGGTTATCTCATCTTAAGGCAGATTTGCAAACATTGTCTTCAAATATTCCTTCAATAGGTAGGTCCAGTTATGATCATTGATTTGTATAATTTTCACTCATACGATCTCAAATTTCGTTAAGGGGAGTTATGTAACGTAGATATAGGAACTATTTGGCAGAAGCCGAATAAAAACTCTGAAAGAGTATAGTTTTTAATAAAAATATAAATATTCAAATTCTTATAAAAAGAGAACTTCGAATCAATCTGCCTTTGACAGACGTAAGATTTTTTCATTGGGATTTAAGTTTGGGTTTCGCACTGGAAGAGTGCGAACAACATTATGTGATTAGGGTCACTAATCATAATTGTATTGTAATTTATTGCAATAAATGTGTTTCTCACTTACGTGTTTCCCTGATAGTATCAAAGTAATATCGAAAAGCATTGTGTATGCCAGATCGGCATAGAAAAGGGAAGTAATCAAGATAGTAAACCCTGCTCCCTCTACCGAGCTACGCCAACCCAAGACATCTGGAGCTGAGGGTTTACAATACTGTTATTTTAAAGTTATAAGCGTCTATTTCATACGTTTTACGTGTTATTGAAGTTACATGAAAATGAAATGAAATGAAAAAGTTTTTATTCAAAATAGAATTATAGAAATTATTTTTTGAACGTCAACAATTAAACCTACCACCGGTTCAACCCTAGTCCTGTCCTGAGAAGAACCGGCGAAACAAACTCAGCGAGCCTCGTGATGTGGGGAGACATAAAAGTAAAAAATACAAATATATTTGCATATTATAAATGATATACAAATTGTGGTACAGAAACAGCCTGGGAGGAGGGAATTAAAATATAACATAAAAATTCGATATTGCCAAAATTCTGCTGGGAAAATTGATAGTATAAAAACGGAAATAATATGGAAATTAATTATTGATATTACTAATATAGTGTTTACTAATTTTGTTTTATATTTTTTGACGAATTAATAATGATTTTAATCTTAAACTTTCAGATATCCCGTAAACCTAAAATTTCGAGAATTATGGATTACAATAATGAAAAGAAACAACTGTCTGCTCAATAAAAGCTCTAAATAATGTAGCAACCAATTTCACAATAGTTCTTTTGTGAAGATAGGAAATAAAACATATTTAGTAATCTGAAATATTTCCTAATGTGGTAAGAAATTGTCAACTTCAAAATGTCACTCTCCCAACTGACACAATCAGATTAAATATCGAGATGAAAATTTAAATAGCCAATGTGAGCGTTATAAAATCATATTTAAAAATTGCAAATCTGAATTTATTTTTAACAAAAATATAGATTAAATTTAACAATTGACAGTTACGCGTTTAATTAAACGAGATGAAAAATATTTTATATGGAAATGTCCGTTTTTTTAGTTTCCACTGTGAAGTGCACTTATTCAAACGATTTGAGTGTATAAATTGAAGCTTTTTATACCTCTGCGAGTGCTCTTGATGATAAAGCACTCTCACCTCTTAAAAATAAATGTATTTCTGGTTTTATACATTGACCCTTTTTAGAGGTAAAAAAGGTAATAAGAGAGTAAATTTCCCAATCGTTTGAATTCACAAATTTTTGTGTTTTGGGTTATATATTAATTTAGATTTTACAAAGCGCCATATTATAATATTACGGCTACCTATTTCAAAGAACAGGGCCGCTTTGTATTGTGCACGCCACAATTTGCAGGATTGAATATAGCTGAGTTGAAGACGTTCTGTATTATTTTATATGTACGTATAAATATATCCACAATATAAACAGAAAAGATTTGATTGTTTAATTTGGTCAGGTTCCTGAAGCGTAGTTTCAGAAGATTTATGGCAACCGTGGTCACGGGCTTATTTGCACGGGTGGACTGAGATAACAGATGTAGGTAGGTCCTCTTGTCAGAAGCTACCAAAGATTTATAATATATATTTACATATAATTATTATATAGTTAACTTATTCTATTTAACGCAGTAGGTGCTGTCAACAATAACAAGCGCTTTTTGCCTCTGGTTTGAAGTAGGTCATAAATATGCAAAAAAAACAGGATCGGAGACAAAAACAATAGAATCTTACATAAATAGTACACACCACATGCATATTGATTTATTTTGTTTTTGATTCTACTCTGGTCCTGGTAGGTATTTATAGTTCTACTAATATTATAAATGTGAAAGTTTGTGGGTGTGTTTGTTACTCTTTCACACAAAAACTACTGAACGGATTTTCATGAAACTTTACAGTAATATAGCTTTCATATCAGATTTTTTTTATTTATAGGGATTTTTCATAAGTTGGTTATAATATGACGATAACTGTCAAGTAAGAAAAAAATGAGCCCCCTGAGAGCAATATTGGCGTGCGCTGTCCTAATCGTTGGAGTTACACAAAGATAATTACTGTTGGATTATTTATCTTAAATAGTTCTAAATAAAAGTCCGCGACAGCATAAATCTATCTTTTATGTGTAAGTCACTATGACCAAAATAGTGAACCAAACATTCCATTAAATTGGATATTTTTTAACGGTGCACATTTTAGAATATTTATCGAACTCTTATGAACATTGATACATCTGTCACATTACGTATTGAATGTAGATAAACTTTGTCTTTTACACTAAATAATTTGGACGAATAGATTAAAAGTTATTATCACGATAGTATTGACTTAAACGGAATATCTAAAGCGCCTAAATTGCGCGGCGACAAATTCGATTCTCAAAGCGATTTATTGTTTCATACAATACGTATATATTTAATATAATAAATATTTCAGTATAATATTAGATTATGTATAATAAATAACGACACCATTTTTGAAGTCCGAAATCCACGCGGGCGAAGTCGCGGGCGGAAGCTAGTCCTATATAAAATAAAACATCTATCTGACCGTAATTCATTTTGAATCATAGAAAAAGATAATAAGTACATTTCTGACTCCACACATTTGAATACATTTTGCCAATCGTTTCAGCATCATTGACTATATTAAAAGGTAGTACCAAACTACATTCGGCTGAACTGACTCGGTGCGACTGGGTAGTTTCGTCTCATTTACATAATACCGCCTTAAAGTGATGATGATGGCATATTAAAGGAGTGCAGCAAAAGTGGACAAGGCATAACGATGTTTATGGGCATCAGAAGTGATCAAAAGACTCACTTATTGTCCCCTCATACTTAAAAAAATGTGTGAGAATGATATTTGTCATAGTTCATCTTAAGCACAGGCTTTTTTAGACAAGCTATGACTAATAATAAAATCATTAAATGAGTTTTTCGAGCATGATTTATCAATGTTAGTGCTAGTTATCAACAGTATGATATAAATACAAACCACCAAACAAAATTATGTGAAATTCCAAGTGAAATATTTTCACATTGCGAGGAATATCCACTTGCTCAGAAAATATAACATAAAATTTATTTATAAATTTGAAAATTTTAGGAACCATGATTTTATGATTGAAAATAAATATATTTAACATTCAAATAACGCAATAAGCGTATATAATATTTGTTGTAATTAAAATCGTCGGCTTTCATTTACCCATTGACTGATTATTAAGCGAAATAGACTTTTATTTCGTTTGGCTAATGGTGCGTGGTTGGTTTAATAAATGGTTAATCGTCAATAAAAAAATGAATTAATAATATATACGTGTAAGAATGGCTGACTTAAAGCTTTAAAGAAATTTATTTCAGGCTGCCATTTGTATGATGATAAGTCTAAAGAACAAGCTCAAAAGAAAGAAGTGTAATGTAAGTGTATATTTCATAACATATTAATATTATCTATGCAATTAATACGTGAAACAAAAACTTTAGGAACATTTTTACGTAAACGTCCTATTTGCCGATGACACGTGTTTTTTATTGTTAAGCACAGGGGACAACAAATAATTTGTAATGAAATAAAAAGTTTTATAGAAGAAATAAAAACCGCGGTTTTTATAATCCCTGTCTTTTTTTTCGTATACTCTTTGCTCAGTTCGTCTGATGCTACAACTTTTTCCCGCAAATCAGACATTTCCATTAATATTACATTCCTATTCGGATCAACTTCACATGCATGATCATTTCTGCGTATGATAATGTTTTTATCCTAAAGACGGAATAAAGTTTGGGTTAATGTATGTTGCAGTGAAACCTTTTGTCTGTGGTATGGTTGGCTAAGTATGTGCAGTTAATCGGGTAGCGGGTAAAATGTTTTTTCCTTGGTACTGTTAACCGCAGACTACTAAAAATATTTGGTGGGAGGGCAGACTATGACATCGTGTCACATGATTCATTAAGAATATGCATAAAGACGTAATACAAAAATTAAAGTAATAGTAATTTCTCGGCGGAGATACAGAAAAGAAATTTAAGATCCGGCCTCCGGGCGCCATGCACCAAGCTCGATGGATGGCAAGAGCAATTTACTCATTAAAAAATATCGTTACTTAGCGCTCAATTCAGACTTTCTAACAAAGATAAGGCAGCTCTGTTAGACGTCTGCCTGTTCATCGTAACATCATACGACAAGCTTTGGCTTCAATGCATTTTAGCAGTAAAAGCACCTTACCAGGACTTGTGCTTTCTGAAGGCTATAAAGGCTTACGAAACCATCGACAAAAGCATCTCAAAAGCAGCTTTACAAAAGTTCTGCCAGCATTTATGGTATTTGGCAGATGAAGTTTCTGTGTTATCTCTATTTGACGATGACGTAGACCAAGAAACGAAAGTAAAAATGGTTGCTAACTTAGCCAAAGAAAATACATCCACCCACGGTAAACGGTACATCCCATCGACAGAAGAACTTTGTGGCACACTTTATGGTAAGTCTAAAAATAAATACGTATGATTTTAATTATTTAAACTGTGTAAATTTCATTTTCAGAGAAAAACATCGCAGACTTTGTTTCAGTCAAAAGCAAGTCCTTATTCAATTGATTAAATATTAATGACAGTTACCTCAACGAGCGTCCTTCGTCATGGCTTAATAATGTTTCGTTTCAACATGCGAAAGGCAAGCTGCGACGACTAAAAGCAGTTAATGATACTGCTGAAAGAGCCGTCAAGTTGATGTAAGATTTTCAGGGCTTGCTCACTGTTGACGAGGAGCAAAAGCAATTTTTATTACGTTGCGTACAAGAACATCGACAAATATATCCTAACTGTAAAAAAGCAACATTAAAAAGAAAATTCACTCAATAATAGCATTTTAAAGATCTTAAAAATCGATAATTTCTTTTGAGTTCCAGTTTGATTTACAATAGTTCTACAGTTCTATACCGTTTTTATAAATAGTTCTACTGATTAAAATAGAAAAAATATTTTTGAAAAAATTTGAAATGTCGACTTCGAAATATGAGAGAATAATTTTATTTCGCGAGGTATGTAAATTTGAAAACATTTTCGAAATTCACTTGTAAACAGAGAATAAATATCCAAAGAGTTCTGTGTCATGTTTCATGAGCATTTTTCATTACTTTCAATAAACACATCAAAGTGACGGTGTTCTTAATAAGCAATTTGTTAATTTGAAATGCTTCTAATACATTTGTGGTTCGATGACGTTCACCGAATACACTGAATACTTCTCGTGAATGTGTATGAAACCAAAACTTTCTAATGTATTTTAAAAATTTCGATATGCGAGGTATGTCCACACATTGCGATTTTATATATTCAAAGCCCTGTAATATCGTGTTGGTATCATTAAAATGATACCACAACCATCATACCGAGTGGTTACCAATTTGGGTACTAGTTACACTGTTGTGTTTTTCCCGTACTATTATTTACGTTTTCTTTTTTTTGTTAGTTTTTTTTAAGTTTATTTTTTTTTGTTTCTAGAGTATATGATATTGTTATTATTATTATTTAAGTATACTTTTGTTTTTTTTCCTTTTTATTTCTTGTTATTTTGTTTAAAATATATTATGTTTGTTTTGTCTTTTGTAAGTGTAACTAGCCCAAATAAAGAAATTCTTATTATTATTCTTATTCTTAATACAAAATCTGAGGGGAGCAACGGTAGAGCAGTCGTTATGCCCACTGTTCGCTGCTGAGGTTTACTTTTTGTGTTCTGAAATTTTGTCGATTTCGCTTTTTTCCAAATGCTTTGCAACCAATGGTAATAACACCCCTTTAATGTAATGTTTGGAAAGACTTTTAGAATCGCATTCATAGCCGCCTTTTCGTAGTCGCAATGAATTTTCTGTGGTTTCCACCCAGGTATAACTGACATAATCATTCGAACAGGATTGTATAACTTGTCTCTTTGCGGTCAGACATCAGTGCAAATATTAATGACTTCACTTTAGTTACTTGTCTGGTACTATTGATATCCCCATGAATGTTAAAAAATTGTGCAAATGGTGCCAGGCAACTGTAAAACGTACCGTCAATAAAATACTCATCGATATTCGGAATCAATTTCTGAGATGTTTTGAAACTAAAAACTAAAATACGAATTTATAATCCAGCTTCGTCGTTGTAATAATCAGCTATAAGTAAATCTTTGAATTGTATTGGCACTTCTACTTCTTTTACATGTCTGAACACTGTCTTACACACTTGCGGTTCCTTATTTCTGGCGTCATACAGGAAATGTTTCACACCTTCAAATGGAGGAAAAGTCCCACTCGCTAAATTCAAACCGCGGTTTTAAAAATCCCTGTCTTTTTTTTCGTATACTCTTTGCTCGGTTCGTCTGACGCTACAACTTTTTCCCGCAAATCACACATTTCCATTAATATTACATTCTTATTCGGATCAACTTCACATGCATGATCATTTCTGCGTATGATAATGTTTTTATCCTAAAGACGGAATAAAGTTTGGGTTAGTGTATGTTGCAGTGAAACCTTTTGTCTGTGGTATGGTTGGCTAAGTATGTGCAGTTAATCGGGTAGCGGGTAAAATGTTTTTTCCTTGGTACTGTTAACCGCAGACTACTAAAAATATTTGGTGGGAGGGCAGACTATGACATCGTGTCACATGATTCATTAAGAATATGCATAAAGACGTAATACAAAAATTAAAGTAATAGTAATTTCTCGGCGGAGATACAGAAAAGAAATTTAAGATCCGGCCTCCGGGCGCCATGCACCAAGCTCGATGGATGGCAAGAGCAATTTACTCATTAAAAAATATCGTTACTTAGCGCTCAATTCAGACTTTCTAACAAAGATAAGGCAGCTCTGTTAGACGTCTGCCTGTTCATCGTAACATCATACGACAAGCTTTGGCTTCAATGCATTTTAGCAGTAAAAGCACCTTACCAGGACTTGTGCTTTCTGAAGGCTATAAAGGCTTACGAAACCATCGATAAAAGCATCTCAAAAGCAGCTTTACAAAAGTTCTGCCAGCATTTATGGTATTTGACAGATAAAGTTTCTGTGTTATCTCTATTTGACGACGACGTAGACCAAGAAACGAAAGTAAAAATGGTTGCTAACTTAGCCAAAGAAAATACATCCACCCACGGTAAACGGTACATCCCATCGACAGAAGAACTTTGTGGCACACTTTATGGTAAGTCTAAAAATAAATTCGTACGATTTTAATTATTTAAACTGTGTAAATTTCATTTTCAGAGAAAAACATCGCAGACTTTGTTTCAGTCAAAAGCAAGTCCTTATTCAATCGATTAAAAATTAATGACAGTTTCCTCAACGAGCGTCCTTCGTCATGGCTTAATAATGTTTCGTTTCAACATGCGAAAGGCAAGCTGCGACGACTAAAAGTAGTTAATGATGTAGTCTTTAAGATGTACACATTAATATTGCAATATATCATGCATTTTCCTGTAGCTGAACTGTTGGAAGAAATTCCATAATGGGATAAGCAGGTCCTTTGTACCAAAATTTCAATAAATGATTGTTTTTTTATGATTCTCTTTAGTGTACATAAATTGTTAAATAAATAAAAAAATAAATAAAAAAAATCTCCCTTGTAGTCTTAGACACGCTGGCGGCGGCTAACAACATTATAATCATTTGATAACACAAAACAGGAGTTGGTAGTAATTAAAAGAAAAAGGAATTTCAATTACCAAAGTGATTGTAATTACGTACATAATCACTATTATTGTATGCGAAAACTTATAATGGGCCTTTGATTAACTGACTTTTTTCTTGTTATTTTACACTTATCTACATTATACATAAATTAGCTGTTAGTTTTCTAAAGTATAAAATAAAATATATGATGACATATTTAATTCTTTTCTTATAGATTGCCAGCACTTGAGTTAAAAAAGTAGTATTGTTTAAATAATGTTAAGTTTCCATGAAATGAAATACCAAAATGTTTTAGTAAAACGAAACCTTACCCGGAAAATGTAGAATCGTGTCTGCCGGCCCGGGATCCGGATGCCAGCAAAATGGCTTCCGTCGGAAGAATTTATTTGAGATAAATTGGTTTTTTATTATTTTAATATAAAATTATCCATTAAGTAGAAATTAATTTAGACCTTAATTAATAGTGGTTTGATTAATTCCATACTTTTCGGCTGTTTTATAACATAATTACTGCCAACTCCCATAACATCCTTATTATTATTACACATTCGCGGTGCCTTCCCTCCCTCTTCCCCTTCAATGAGCTAGCGGTAACTCGCACGCTGCACGAAACTCTGCAGATTTGTCTCTTTGCGGCGATATTATGGGAGCGAGAGGTCCTCCTCGATTGGGTCAGCACAAAACGGCTGCCCAGCAATATATAACTACCTCCCTCCTACAAGACACTGGAGGAACACGCAATTTTAATTAGTTTAACCTATACCCTTTACCTTCTATCTCAAATAGGTCATAGATACTCACACCACACGAGAAGAGACAGTCAGACATCTTAAATAGCATCACTATCTCGAATTTTTATCGGGCATGATTTCGCAACATTGCGGTAGGTAATACTAATACTATACTAATACCTCTGACTAGCTTAATAAATAAAAATTGAATCGACTGATAACCTACTCCTTTTACTGTATTGTGTCGGTTATCCTACATATTATTACTAAATAGAACAAAAATATTCATGCTGTATGAAAATTTTACATCTGTGTGAACTTAGCGGTGTGTTTTTGTAAGCTCTCTCCCCCTCCCCAGTCGTGTCGGTATGATTTAGATGCAATGTAGCCATTGCACTATCTCCTAAAGAGAGTGAAAGAGAGAAGTTAAGGAAGAAAAGTTTAAGAAGAACCTGACAAAAACACAATAATACTTATTAGAATATGAATAAAATATTGGAAAATTATAATAGCTCAAGATATTATATTATGTCGCAGTAGATGGAAGAGGTCTGAATCTCGGGTGAATTCCTTTGTCACCTTTATTAGGTTAAAGTAGGGTATATTAGATTGGACCGTGATCATTCAGTACACAAATGTAAAGCACAAGAGGTAGCGTTTCATACAATTGTTTTTTTTTTTCAAAAATTTTTGGGTTACGATGACTTATTATGATTCTTCAATGTATTAATATGAAAAAATGTGAATTAACATAAAACGAGTTCAAACACGATAGAATTGCGTGATTTATAACTGAGTTCCCATGGTGCATGGTAGTCACCGAAACAATATGTAAATTGTGGGAATGTTGAGAACGAAGGTTTAATTAACCCATATGTTATCATAAATTAAAAATACTAAAAATTTCAGATTCTGCCTGAAGAATACATTTTAAGTCAGTTTCACAGGTTACAGTCTTCTACTTGATAGTCGACAGATGAGCGCTTTATATTATTATTTACTTCTAACTGGAACTCTTGAACCAAAATTTGTAGATCGTTTTTCATGTCAGTTCCTAATAACTTCTATGCGCGATAGCTACCCACGTCACTGGGTATCCATAAGGAATACATTAATTGGTAATAAAATCATTATATTATAAATTATATAATTATATTTATGTATAAAAATTAAATTATTCTTTTATTATATATAAAAAATATATTTTTTATATTTATAGTCAAAAAAATATAATGTATGTTACTTCTGGTAATATAGCAAGCTAAATAGTGAAGGAATGAAAAAATAAAATGCGGTGTGTAGGGAGCCTATTCAATACAAACAAACAAAAAATCTTTTATTAAATGATTTAACTAGCTGCTCCCCACAGTTTCACGCGCATTAGTTTCGACCCCGTAGAAATATCGAAATAATATGTAGCCTTGACCTGATCTGTTAGTAATATTCATGCAAAATTTTAAGTAAATCCATCCAGTAGGTAGATACTTTTCGAGTTTAGCTCGGACATACTTATAAACAAACAGATAAACAGAGAAACAAACAGACAATAATTCTAAAATCTATATTTTTGGCCTCGATATCGATTGTAGATCTATCCTCAAGAATTCTTTTAAAAAAATATTCAATGTACAGTTTTGACTTTCTTACGGTTTTATTATATTATGTATAGATAATGACTTCCGCAATAAGCACGTGACTTAAATCCAAACGTACCGATACCGAATGATTGAATTTGTTGGGGTCGTCCGTTTGTGTCTAAAGTTCTTCGCAGCCGATTAATTCCTTTTATTCATGTGGATATATTCCAACACGACGCATGCATGACCGAATTACAAAGGATGGAGTATAGTATATGTATAATACTCTTGGCTGTATAATAAAGCTTTATACATAAATATATTTATCCTTAGTTTCAATGACGATATGTAGAGACTTGATATCCTTTAGTAACACCAAATTAGATGCTTCATCTACTAACAGACTTGATATTAATCACATATTACGTTTATGTAAGTCGTTTCGTACTTGGAAGTGCGTATATGTAAATAATTATAATGCAAAATATCGAAAAAAAAATAAACTCGTGCATATCAGTACATCAGTGAAAATCGAGGAAAAATACGGAAATATAATTTATAGACTTATCATTCCAAGTTAGTCTAGTCCTGTGGAAGTGCCATAAGAACTTTTGTTATGGGTACTACAGAACAGCAAGGTATTTTAAATTTTTACTAAAGAAACACTATATAATACCTAGATATAAATACATGATTCCGGTTATGTATTTACCCAATGCATTAGCCATTCACCCATATTTAGCCACTTCGTTCATCGTACCTCAGACGTCTTCCTTAAATCTAACTCCGGTAGGATTTATAAAAACATCCTCTGACGTAACGTGCGAGGCGTACCCGCTTGCTAGTTTGCCAATAGGCTATTTGACTCTATCAAAAATGTACTACGAATTATAGTCATCATATTATATAAGATAATAATAAGCCGTATACATGTTTATTTTATATAAAAAAATGCATTTTTATTGTAAAATTTGCGAAACAAAGTAGCAATTATTTGTCAACGTCAAAAACGTTTTGTGATCGGTTGACACTCAGATGACGTCACTGGCAAGTAAAATCTAGCCGAAATGCCTAGTGTTTACACTTTTGTCACTTGCGTTTGACGTCAATCTAATCATATGGCGCCGATATGACAGTTTCCACTGTTTTAGGCGTGAGTGTAATATCTCAAACCTTATCATTATTTTTTGTTGTTAATACTGCTTATTTTCTGGAAATATTTATGTAACGTGTTTAAAAAGTCATAAAGTATGAAATTCAAAAAAATAAAAAAATTGTGAAATATCCTATTGATAGTTTGCAATTGTTCATAATATGTTCAAACTATTCAAACTCTTGACATGACATATGACAATAGATGACAATGACAATAGAGCGCGATAAAATAATCCTCAGAATTGCTACTCATTGAGAGATATACGGTAACTGTTGAAGTTGATTTAATAATGCAAATTAATAACTAACACAACTATGAAAAAGTAGAACCCATCGGAATTAACCCAGGTTCACCTACGTTATCTAGAATAATATAACTAACTCCCTCTCATATAATTAAATATCACACGCAGTTCGGCTGAAAATCATAGTAAAAACTAAAAATAAAAAATGTGAAAATTTAGCTTAGTGTCGCAAACGTTATCAAGAGGAATAGATACCCGCGTTAAAATACTTGAAGCCTTTCAGGCTGTATCGAGAAATATGAAAATACTCATACAATACACTCTCCAACTGACACAATCAGATTTAATTTCGAGAAAAAAAAAGGAAATATCAACTGTGTGCACAGTGATTGCTAAAACAATCATATTTAAAAATTGCAAATCTAAATTTATTTTAACATAAATATGGAATTGTAATTCATAAGAGAGACAAACACTTGACGGTTACGCGTTTAATTAAACGACATGAAAACTATTTTATATGAAAAATGACCGTTTTTTTAGTTTACACTGTGAAGTGCACTTATTCAAACGTTTTGCATCGAGTTCAAATTGAAGTCTTTTGGCACGTCCGCAAGTGCTCTTGATGATAAAACACTCTCGCCTCTTAACTAAATGTATTTTTTAATAACAACTTGTCAGACTGCGTGATTTTTTTAAGTATTAAGGGGTAATGTGTGAAGGTGCGTTGTATTCTTCTCCTTTCTGCTATTCCAAGGACCACCAGAAATTAACACACCGTACGAAGCGTATAAACACAGATGTCACTTAACCGATTAAAAAGGTTAATTAATTGGTATTAACATCAGCAGAACTGGCAGTGAATTTTTGAAATACACTTTACTATTATATTCTATTCGTCAGTGTGGCATATAAACTGACATACTTTTTTATTTTGTGTTGACAGGCATGCAGACACACTGTTACGCAAATTCGCGTAAATAGGAATCGCACTATCGCGTAGGAGAGAAAGAAATAATTATTTAAAATTAAAGTTGTTGGGTCAGCTACAACTAGCCGTAAAATTTCTGCAGGATGGTAGAGTCGTGGTCTGCCTGTACCAATATAACAAACCCAAGCTGTCTATTTTCTCAAAGTCCTCGAAATATGGCGTCAAACGAACTCACGTCTTATAGACGACGGTTAGGAAAACGAATCTGATATTCTCTTTCCGCCGCAGCAGCATTAGAGCCACTGCACACATGCTACTTTTGGCATCGGCGATCGGTGATTTAGCCGCTATTTATTAGTTGAATGCAGCGACCAGACGCGCTCCACCGCACACTTGAAAACGCCGAACGCGGCAATTTAGTCGCAAAGTGACTAACAAGTGTCACTTATCGAGCATCAAAGCAGTGGCTAAAATCGCGCGATTCCGATGACGCGACTGAACGCAGAGAGTCGCTAAGGGTGACAGCATACAGGATACTTTTAGCAGCGGGGTTCGGCGATTTTGCGTCTGCATCGATGATATATCACGATTTAGCAACTCTCCGCGTCCAGTCCCAGCATCGGAATTGCGCGATTTAGCGACTGTTCCAATACATAACACTTGCCGAGTGCAAGGCTTGGCTTGGCGTCTAAATTGCCGTGTCCCGTGTTTTTAAGAGTGCTCTAGAGAACGTATTGTCGCTGCATTCAGCTACTAAAAAGCGTCTAAGTCACCGATCGCTGCTGTTGAAAGTATTGTGTATGCTGTCATCTTAAATCCTGATGCAGCGTCGATGCAGTCAAAAATTGTCGATCACTGATGCTAAAAGTATTGTGTATGCTGTCATCCTAAATCCTGATGCAGCGTCGATGCAGTGACAAAATTGTCGATCACCGATGCTAAAAGTATTGCGTATGCTGTCATCCTAAATCCTGATGCAGCGTCCATGCAGTCACAAAATTGTCGATCACCGATGCTAAAAGTATTGCGTATGCTGTCATCCTAAATCCTGATGCAGCGTCCATGCAGTCACAAAATTGTCGATCACCGATGCTAAAAGTATATTGTGTATGCTGTCATCCTAAATCCTGTTGCAGCGTCCATGCAGTCACAAAATTGTCGATCACCGATGCTAAAAGTAGCGTGTGTGCTGTCGCCCAATTTCTATGAATTACTCTGCCCCGCTAAGAGTAACTTATATTTTCGTATATCGTAATTAATAATAATATTAATACAATTTAAAAAGGCTATAAATCTAGAAAATTAACAACAAGTTTTTTTATTTTTGATAACAATATAAAAAAAACACAATGTGGACTTTTTCAAACCTCATAAGATGGCCATGTTTCGATTGTAATAAGAATAAGACACTTGTAAGCTATTATTAAAAAAATAAAGCGATGTTCAGAAGAATGTAGTTTATTATAGAAATTTGTTTTTCTAGAAGTCGGAAAATTAAAAAAAAAACATTAAAACCGTTTTATGTTATATCTTTGAAAATCCTTTATATTTGACCCCTAGTTGATGGTTAGATTTTTTTTGCAAATGGCCTCTACTGCAACTACTTACAAGGAATAGGTCTAATTACAAGTCAGCCTGTATAGTTATCCAGCTATTTGTCCAAGGAATGAAAAATCAGCCCTTAGATATTTATTCTAAACTTTTCTTTCAATTTAAATGTTCAATTAAAAAAAAAAACAAAAAAAAAGTACAGAAATCATCAAATTTTATTTGATTTCTGAACGGACAGTACGAACACAGTTAGGAATAGTTTCTATGGGGAAAAAAAAAATATTTTTTTCTACTGTCCTAGCATTTTTTTCGCAAACACGAACCTTTCAAACCTTCCCTGAACTTCCACAGTTCATTCAAAATCAAAATTAGTCAAATCGGTTCAGCCATTCTCGAGTTTTAAAGAGTCTAACGAACAGTACTTGATTTATTTATATGTATTGTATAATATATTTTCCTATTTCCTATTTTTGAAGTCTAAGTCTACTAATATAAAATATTATGAAAATGTATCCTCATAAAAACCATAATATATAATTATGTATGTTGTGTTAACCAAAATGCCGTAATCACGTCTTGTGTAAATGTATAGCACATGACGTTTAAACCTTAGTGGTTTTTTGATGCTATTATGTACTTATAAACTTTAATATTGTCTTTTGTGTTGATAATAAATAAAAAATAATAATAAGACACTCAAATGGCTCATATGATAATAAGAAACTCAATTGATTATTTTAATGTCGTCCATTATAACAACTAAATAATAATAAGACAGTCGATTGATTATTTTTAATGTCGATAATAAGACACTCAATTGATTCTTTTAATGTAGTCCATTACAACAACTAAATGATAAGAGACACTCAATTTATTCTTTTAATATTGTGTGGGTTAAGGGCGCTATCGGTAAAAAGTGCCGAAATTGAGTTTTTTTTTAAAGCAAATTACTCGTAAATGGAAATAATCTATTGAAGATCAACTTTGGTTCCGCATAGCACAAATATTTTATGACTTAAACATTAAAAATATTTGTGAGCTTACTACTACTTACTACTTACATGGCGTAATTCTATAGCAACTTTGAAATTTAATTAAATAAAATCTAACATAGTAATGTTTATTTTTTTTGGTGATTTTATTAATCGAATATCGTGTTAATAAATGAGTAAATTTCTGAAGTTGTTCCACATTTATTATCATGAGAAAAATGATGTTTTATTTTGGCAAAATTCAAGTTACAAAAATATTTATTTTGCCGAGTTTAATGAAATCAATTTACTTTTCTATTGTATAAAAAACCTATAGCAGTATATTTCCTAATAGTAAGTATTTTTTCGGTATCCACAATGCACTGCTTATATTCGTAATTTCATTTCGAAAATCAGTCTTTTCGAAAACATGAGTTCCAAATATACCTTTAAGGTTGTTAGTTCAAAGCACGTTTCCGGGTTTAGGCAGAGATAGACCTTTTAAGAAAGCTTTTATTTAAAACAACCTAACACAACA
>LUGF01056427.1:65835-76323 GCA_001625245.1 Calycopis cecrops | reverse complement strand
ACGTATTCTACACGATCTACACTTTCATCCCTATAAAATTGCTGTTGTACAGATGCTCAAACCGCAGGATATCATGCGAAGGATTCTTTTTTCGAACAAGGTGAGGGAGATTTTGGACGAAGACCCAGGCATCACGCTCC
This sequence comes from Calycopis cecrops, assembly GCA_001625245.1. Lineage (NCBI taxonomy): Eukaryota > Metazoa > Arthropoda > Insecta > Lepidoptera > Lycaenidae > Calycopis > Calycopis cecrops. Next base: position 76,183 of record LUGF01056427.1, on the reverse strand, counting down.
TTATGTCCGATGAAGCTCATTTTCATCTGAATGGGGCAGTAAACAAACAAAACTGTCGGTATTGGGCACAGAATAATCCTAAAGAGCTGCACCAACAACCGTTGCACTCTGATAAGGTTACAGTGTGGGCTGCAGTGGCGAAATTTGGTGTAATAGAACCCTATTTTTTTGAAGAAGCTGGAAGAGCAGTCGCTATAAACTCTGAGCGCTATCAGACTATGTTGCGTGAATATCTCGTCCCGGAATTGCGTCGCCGTCGCCTGAGTCGTTGTCAGATTTACTTTCATCAAGATGGAGCGACTTGTCACACTTCTAATGATTCCATCGCCGAAGTAAGAAGGTTATTTCACGGCAAAGTCATATCTAAGAGAGGAGGCATTGACTGGCCTCCCTGCTGGCCCGATCTCACCCCATGCGACTCTTTTCTATGGGGATACCTCAAGAACAAGGTGTACATCCATAAGCCAAGCACTCTGGTTGAGCTGAAAGATAAGATTAGACAAGAAATTCGTTCTATACCCCGAAACATGCTGGAGAAGGTGATGACAAATTTTGCACACAGAGTAAATGAATGTATCGAAAACAAGGGTCGGCATTTGACTAACGTTGTTTTCCATAAGCGAAACATAATACTAACAAAACATCAAACATTGTAAACCTTACTCTATTATCTTCATATTAAAATACATATTATTATCATACCTCAGAAATAGCATGTGTACCATTATTTCTAAATCCATCAGGTAACGCTGGCGGACCCTGTATATAATCTATGTGTCACACTGTGCAAACCACGGAATAGATAAAAGAAGTTCTATTCCGTGGTGCAAACCTTCCAAACGGGACCGTTGGTTCACTCTGATTGTTAGTTAGTCGTAGTACTATACCATACCATGTACCAAATTGTAATCCTACTAATAATATAAATGCGAAAGTTTGTAGGAATGTTTGTTACTCTTTCACACAAAAACTACTGAACGGATTTTCATGAAACTTTACAGTAATATAGCTTTCATATCAGAATAACATAATAAGTTAAAATTTTGAATCATTTTTGAAGTCCGAATTCGACGCGGCCGAAGCCGCGGGCTGAAGGTAGTTGTTAATAAAAAGTGCTTAAAGTGTATTCTTTGTTATTTTGCTCGATTACCCATACACGCCCACATGAGATATCTGATACGTTTGGAGGAACGACTGCGGGAGACGGAACCTATGTTCCCAGACGCCCCGCTCTTCAAATCATGTAATTCGTCGTAGATACTCTGTTTTCAATAATACTAGCAGATGGCGTAGCAATTCACAAATCGCAAGGTCCGCAAATCGCACCATGTAAAACGTTGTGGTACATGTTTCTAAAAATGGTAAAAGAACGACGCTGATCGGTCCTGGCCCAATTTTACTCTTTTTCTTGAGTCCCTTTCGAGCGAAGAACCGCCAAGCGGTCACTATGTAACAAATTCTCGTCGCGTCGTATGTCTCCTCTATCTCTATACTATATCATGTTAAAACAATTATAAAAATCAGTCCACATTAGGTGCATTAGTCCGTGAAGATATATATAAAAACACATACAGTTGAACATAGCGCCTCGGATTTGCACAGATACTGTATCTCTTGTACTGGGCATTAAATAATAGAGTAGTGGAAGAAAACGAGCAACCTTTACGCAGTGGACGGTCCAGGTCGTATTATGCATGTAGTGTAGACAAGATGTCTTGGTTGTGATCATTTTGGTCATTTTGGTTTATTTTTATCAGTGGGCAGAGAAATGTTGGTGGTGAAGAAAAAAAACATCATAAATTCGTTTGAAATATATGTTTAAAACCTTATTTTGTAACAAAAACTTTTAAATATTACATTTAGATAGTCTGATAATATTATCTGTTGCTTCTTTACAATTATTTATGCAACAATGTTGAGTTTTATGTTTTGGTCACCATCACTATAGCAACAGTTTTCTATATTTAAAAAAGTAACTAGGTAGGTACATATTAAGTGAAATCAATATGCTATAATGATAACTTCCGTCTCTTCTAGCAAAAGTGTAAGTATCACAAATAACACACATAGATTAATAATTAAATAAAGAAGATACAATTTACATTTAGAAATCCCTCGAGCTAATCTTTTAATTATTTTTTTCAGCTAGATACTATGAAATATCGATAAACAACAATACAAGTTTTGAAATGTAATTATTTTAAATGTAATTCGACGAGTCAGCACTTAACTCGCACACTATGGACTCGAAGATCGCAACTAAGTAACACAAGGTCGAATTACTTCTTGCAGTTGGTTAATTACAATAATGATGTATCCTCTCCCCGCATTTTTGCTCAAATCAAAAAACATGTGAAAATTGCAATAAAATAATTATATATGTAGCACAGAAGTTTAATACTTTCGGTATCAGACTTGCGTCTAAAGGAATGAAGGACATTACTTTATACTTCAAAGGACGGGCTTCCAAGTAGTCGATGAATTGAATAAAGTAATTCTGAAGACTACCTGCAAAATCAATGAAAATAATAATGTTCAAGAAGTAGGGCTTTTTATAAATGACTTACTTAAAACTTATGTTACAATAACTATCTTAATAATTATTAATGTAAAAGTGAGTATCAAAAGAACTAATGTAAAAGTGAGTATCAAAAGAACTAGGAATTAACATTTCACTTAATAATAATTAAATTTACATTTATGATCATTACCTTGATTAACTTCTTTAGTAAGACCAGCATATAAGATGTATTTTAAGTCTATATAATTCTGTACCACGACTTCCGCAGCAATTGCTGGCAGGAGTACCAATAAAAACTGTGGTATATTTAAAACTTTTGAGAAATACCAAAGAAAATTCTGCAATATTAAATTTAACAATTAATGTTGGACTTATTTTATAGTAATGTTCTGTATGCTTCTTACTAGACTCGCTGCCGTTTATATCAGACACAATTATTAATTAGCTATAACGATATAAAATGAAAAATAAAACAAAAAACCGACAGGAATAATATGTTATACATGTTACCTGTTGGTTTCTTGTATGTGGAATTAGTGAATAAAGTGCAATTGTATAATATGAAGAATTGGTTGTTCAAAAATATGGGTTCATTATTATTAAATTTGATTCACTTATGATCGGTGTTACCAAATAGCGTTGCTTTATGCACCAAATAGAATTCAAAAGGAATATGATATCTATGGAGGAGCATTATAATTGAACTTTAATTTCTCTCAGTTAAAAGTTTCTCTGTAGCATCGTAATGTAATGTTCAATTAATGGGAACCCTTTCATTTACATTAAGACCAATTGAGGAGGATACAAGGCTATTTGTAATACCTGCAAGACCTTAAGAATAACTAACTAATTTAGGAATAATATATTTGTAGATGCGTCATAAGGTGCTTCGTAGCGGTTATTACCATCCAATGGAGGCGTTGCAACGTCAGCAATTTTACAAATAAAAGTACTTTGCTTTATCATGTCTCATTATTTGATTAATTACCACTTTTACTCAAAATCACTTGAAACTAGAAAGATCAAACTGGATATAGAGCCAATAGGTTAGAACGTGTGCGCCTTGTGCCGCAGTTGTCAACAGAATGACAACTGTCAACAACAATGGCGACACCCATTACCGTATTCGGGACTACCCGCTCATATTTTATTGTCTCTCGGTGTGCGAATTCGACTCTCACTTGGCCAGTTTTTTTTAAACACAGAATCCAACATTATCGTCTAAGTGAAGGACGTTTAAAGGTGACTTTTAGCGACAACCGACTTATTAATTACACCGACTTATTAATTATAATATTTTGTGCACGTTGTCTTTTACATTTGATATAATAATTAATTAACGTGATTAAAGAACATTTCGACATATTCGTGAAGTGACATGATCATCTGTTTCCGTATTAATTTTGTTTATTTTTAAGTATATATAACGAGCAGTTGGAGCATTTTGATGATAACCAACACCCATAAACATCTGTAAATTTATTATACGGAACTGATGCCTTGGGTACCTCGTCGTCTAAAATGTGCTTCTATTAATGTTTGCTGTAATGTATACGCAGTAAATAGTCGGCGAATATACACACAGACTTTGTCCTGTCATTATTAGAATATATGTTGTCATGGTAACGTGTAACAATGTGGCCGAATTGTCAATCCGTTACCCTAAAATATTGTTTGAGATACTGACTGCAGCGCCATCTGCCGGACTTATTTGTGAATCTAAGCCCATTCTCAAATCCACTTCAACACACTCAAAAAATTTCGTCAAAATCAGTCCAGTCGTTTAGGAGGAGTTCAGTGACATACACACGCACACAAGAAATATATTATATATATACCTAATTATAAAGAATCGCAAATTTATATCTTACCAGCTTCTCGAGCTTTGTCTCCACTATGGTAGTATAAATATAATGCGTCATTTGCACCAATTCGACACAATATATAATAAAATACTGAAATAGATATAATTAATGAAAAATACTACAATAAAAAATAAAATAAATAGACACACGATTTACTATATTGTAACACTGTAGCAGTTGTTATTATTAGTTAATTAGTCGAAAGGTTTGTATATAACAGCATGTTCGGCAGCGAAGAGGCTTGGAGTGCAGCCGAACTCTACGCCGAAACGAGACGCAAGCGCTGCAGTAGACGAGAGCTTAGTTTACTGCCTAACTCTTCCGAGCAGAGAACAAGATCAGTACGATTGGAATGGACGTTATGTGACCGCCTTCCCTTGGATCCTCCACGGGTGGTATATAAACACCGCTGGGGTGTAGTGGGTAGCGCGAACTGTTCCAGAACTTTACATATACCTTCTAGGTATAACATGCTAGAGCGTATTAGTTATAACAACGTTCAACAATGTTTGCAAACATAGAGATTTCAATATACTTACTAAGCGATCAAAGCACTTTTTTACACATTCAAGGGAATCAGTGAGTTTCATGTTATGTATTTGAAAAATGGTAATTTCGACGTTCGTCCTTCTTCTTGAACTTCTTTTGAAATATAATTGTATTGACTGTTTCAGTTTATTTAGTCTCCAATTAATTGAATAGAATACAAAAGAATATATTATAATTATTAGGTATTCAGCAAATTTAGGTATACCATCAATAATTATAATCCATTTTTGCAGATAAATACTGTAAACAATGGATGTAGAGAAAACGAAAATAAATACCAGAATACAGCAAAATATCATACTTTTTTCAACGTGTTTTCTACTAGACTCTTCTAATTGCAAATCCAATTCGTATAAACTATTTTGGAAAAAGGACCACGTGTTTTTCTCAGGTGTAAATATCAGAAACAGGACACAAGTTGGAAATGCGATCCTATAACATAAACGGGAGAAATAACCAGTCGCGGCAGGTGTATCACCATAATATATACAAGCAAGGCTTATAGTCAAAGACATGATGACTGTTATTAAGTTCCCGGAGAATTTTTTAATTCTTGGTATTGAATTTGCGAAATTAAAATCTAAACAGAATAAAATTCGCCGATATACGTAAAAAAGATTCATTATGCTTTTATTATTTTTTTTATATTATTTTTTAAGGACACCTGTTTAGTAAAGCAATAGCAAAACGAATAACAAAGGTCTAATACAATGTCGCTTAATTATAAGTGCTGAATAGTTATTTATATAGGTACTCACTACATTGTGTTACTTTAAATAATTAATTATAGGTACTCGACATGAGAGAGTATTTAAAATACCCGATATGAACTTGACAGTACGCAGGCCGGGTATATACGGCCAATACCCGGTCCTCGCTCAGAACATACTGTATATTATATGTATTATATTATTGTAATATATGTATATGTATTTTCAATAATTAAGTAAATTTGTACAGTCCACGTGCATTATCTTTTGACCTACATACAACTTCAAGCTAACTCATCAAATCTATTGTCTAGCATTCCATATTAACGTAATAAATCAGTTCGCAACTAACCATCAAACACAAAGCGCGATACTCATTTAGCTATAATCAAGTGGTGTCATAAATATAAACTTTTTCTATCTTATTATATCTTATTTTGTTAATCTCCTCTAATATAAATAATTCTTAACGTGTTCAGTCCCAGACTGTACAAAATTCAATCGGTGTTCGAGCAATACGACACTCGCCAAAGTCTCATAACGTACGGCCCATACTTGTAGACCGAGACGGGTATGACGTCATACGCGTCCCGAGGACAGGTATTTTTCGTACCCGGCCTCGAAAACCTGTTACGCGCGCTCGCACCCGGTATTAACGCGCGCCTCAACTCGGTATCGTACTTGTACGTGCGCGTACTGTACTGTCTCTGTTCGATAGAAGCGAAGTTTATCAATCAAGTAAGTTTATAGCGTATTTTGTATTATACAAAATAGTAATTAAAATAATAATTAAAAAATGATTAACGTAATAATTTCTTAAGTTTACGTAAAAATAACACATTCTAATTTATGTAACTAATCTTCTGAAACATTTGGACTGTAAAACAGTTAAATAAACCGCGATAACACCCGTTAAAGTACATAGTTTTATTATAAAATTACTAAAGTATTGAAAACACACAAATATATACTACATGTGTTTACTTACCTTATGCACCCACTGGCCGGTACGGTTTTGAGTCGTCGTCTTACATCTATGGCCGCTATCCCACTGGCGTTTTACGAGCGTTGACGTCTCTCCGACGTCTTCGTAGTAGCGTTGGCGTTACGAAGACGTCGGAGAGACGTCAACGCTCGTAAAACGCTAGTGGGATAGCGGCCTATCAAATACCTGAAGGTATTTTAATGTCGGGTATTCGTACCGGGTATATGGCGATATTGCGAGCGGGGGTAATACAAAAAATATGACTACAAGATCTCTACAAAGATTTGATTCCCTGCATTCAAGATACCGAACCCTAAAAGTAAAGACGGTTCGACGAAAGCATTATTGTACCCTCATTACCAATGCTCAAAGCCCTAAAGTTGTTGCCATAAAGAATTCAACAAGTATTACTAAAACATTAAGCCATGACGAATGAGTTTGCATCGCCTCCCAAACTACATAATGATTAGACGAGAGCAAAATGTAGAGACATCAATCATAACACGGTAAAGGCATAATAATGTCACTGTTATTCAAATGATACTGAGAAAAATAAAGTAATATAACTCGAACTATGCTGAACTCCGAACAAAGATAGCAAAACTAGCAGTGAAACAGACCGGACTCATTAATCGATCTTCACCATTATTACTCAAACAGCACCAGAAATTGTTTTAACTCTACAGGAACTGCGGTTAGAATCATACGTTGTCCTTCGTATTTTGTGATTTCGACGTTTTTTACGTGACAAAAAGTTTTTTTCTCAGAAGGCACTACCAAATGCTTTCACACAGTTCGTCGAATCTAGATCACCAGAGTTCTACGACGAAGACACCACCAAAATATGACCTATATAAATAGGAGTACCTGCAGTGATTATTCTTATTCTGTGCCACGTGTCATAACGATATTGGATAGATTATGGCCGACGTTTGCACACAGCCTCATCCTCATGGTATGTTTAAACATACCATGTTTAAACATATATTTCTTGGTTCTTGCAGTATTGGCACATTAGCCGGAGGTAATAAAGTATCTGCGGTAAGGTAGAGTAACTTATTGTCTGTGGCACTCTCATTTATTTTGTTTAGTCTCCTTTAATAGCCTTATTCATAAAAATTAGTTATAAATCCCAAACAATACTCAACTAATCAATTAACGTAGAATGCCCTGTGACTAGATGGAGTGACGACATACGCGAAGCTGTGGGCAGGAAGTGGGAAAGGCCGAAGATCGAGGCCAGTGGCGTGCTATGGGAGAGGCCGCCGTCCAACAGTGGACTACAATAGGCTGATGATGATGAATTAATTACTTAAGCCTTATACAGGGTTATTTTTTGGTCACCGGTAAAATTTTCAGGTTTGGTTCAGAATCAATAATACATTCGATTTATGATATAAAAAATATTAAAAAACTAATTAGATACAATTACTTTGCCCCATGTTGTAAAACATATTTCTTGGTCACCACGTGCATCACACTCGCGACTCACGGTAGGCCGACGTCACTGACCTTGAAGTCTAACTACAATCGATCACTTTTTTAAGGACCACTTCAAATCGATTTTTATTTAAAAAAAATATTACAATTAGACGATAAAATATGAACACACACTTGGAATGATGTTTACTTCCTTATTTTAAAATTTGGCCGGTGACCAAAAAATAATCCTGTATAGTATTAAAAAAATGTTATTAATAAAAGATACTTAAAAATAGACTACATTAGTTAACGTTTTTATCACTTTTTAGTAAATCTGAAACTGTCAACTTGCATGTCATTGTTGACAGTAACTTATAATAAACATAGAGCGGGCGCTATACGAAGTTCGGTATGCAAAATGGAGGACCGCATTCTGTAGATTGTCTCGAACTCAGAAAAGGTTTCAGATTTACGATTTTGATGTCAGCGGAGGCTTATTATTCCATTTTTTTTAGTTTATCTCTCCGTTCATAATTATGATATTATCGCAAGCAGTGGGGTATAAAAATGGACCAATAAGCCTCCCAAATCATCCATAAATATAATCTGTGGCTTTTTCTGAGTTCAAAACGATCTACAATGCGATCTTCACATTTTACATTATCAACTCCATACAGCTCCCGGTCTAATTCAAAAATGACTTTCGGTGCGAAAAATGTCACCCGGCATAATGTCGTCGTAATTGCAAATTGTCAATAGCAGCTGTTCATGGTTGAAGTCTTGCTGAGGTTTGCGTCCGCCATTTTATTACGTAAGATTTTAAGAGCAACGGTTTGAGGTCGTTTATATTGAGAACTATTAACTCTAAATTAGTGTTTATGAATAATAATTTTCTTAAGTATTTTTTTATGCTATAAGGGGGCAAACAGGCAGTCGGAGCCATTTTCATAACCACCGACGCCCATAGACATCCACAGAGGTCATACAGATGCGCTGCCCTCCTATCTCTTCTCACCTCCATGGACCAGTAATATTTAAAACTTATATAACGTTTATGAATAAGGGGGTTAATATCTATGGGCCTATACAGCTTCATATCATCGGATCAAACAAATGCTTTGAAGATATTTCTAAAAATGGACCACAAACTACATGGACTAGAACAATACGTCCTATATCTATGCTTGTGATAATATTCTGGTATTGTAAAATGGCAAAATAAGGCATGGTTACCTTATAATAATTGCGAAATACAAAGATTTGGGCAGACGACGGACATGTTATGTTGCTAGGTGACTCACTCGGAAGAATACGCCAACAAAACATAATATTATAACTACGCGTACCACGTGTGCCAAGTCCAGGGGGCTCTACCTCCTTTCTTACTGTTCAGTGGAAGATCACGGTTTCACTGTGTATCTAAGTATTTAAGTAATACCATTTAGTAATTGAAAACATTATTTTATACAATTATGTTATTGATTGAATTAAAAACAAATGATTGATAATGCAATTTTATTAAAAAACATTAGCTTTGCAGATCTTATTCATATTATCTACAAGCGTACCAAAAATACTTTGCCCTTAAAATAATAGGATTTTTTCTTTACATATATATAGATTTAGTTCAAGGAAAAGCAAGGCCTAAATAAATAAGATTAAATAGTTCAATCTTAATTAAATAAAATTGAAGATTGCATAGAACCAAAGTTACTGGAATAGCTTTCAATACTTCGAGGTACAGTTTATTGAAACATTCAGCGAGAAATTGAGTCAATATAAGGCTAGTTCTATACTGTTTTAAGTTACAAAACAATACAGAAATGGTTTGTTTGAATTTTATTATAAAATTGCTTAGTAAAATATAAAATCTTTAGGCTACATAAGAACGATTATTATTTGTGTATCAAACGTAAAGGAAAAAATTATGTATACTATAAATTTTCTATTTTAGGACCTAGAGCCTATAGAATAAAAATTATATACATTAGCCTCATTGCCTTTGTCCTCAGTCAAATATTGTTCAGTTCAAAACAGTAGTTCCTGAGAGACAAGAGGTAGTGCTCCGCTGCACTACAGCCGAAGTGGGCCGACATGAGCAGGAACATCCCTCTCGCTCACATGGACCGCCGTTAAATGATAGCTATACTGTCGAGTTTTGTGCTGATTGTTTACACAATATTAATTGGCATACTACTCACCATGATCACCATTTCATGTGGAGGTGAATTTTAAAACGTATGGAAGTATATAATCTCGGACTTGTCTAGGGCTAATCCCAACCTAAGCTCTCGAA
>LUGF01056427.1:45204-56659 GCA_001625245.1 Calycopis cecrops | reverse complement strand
CCATGGCCAAGCGGATGTCATCAGTAACATTTATGAGAGCAGAAGATGTGCTGTGGCCTGGACGAAAACCAGATTGAAAGGAGTTTAGGAGATGATTGGAATATAAGAAAGAGGAAAATTGTTTGTGGACAATATTCTCAAGAGCTTTAGACAGTACAGGTAGTATGGATATAGGACGAAAAGAAGCTAAAGAAGAAGGGTTAGAGACTTTAGGAAGAGGAATAACATTGGCCATTTTCCATGCTTCTGGAAAGGTACCAGTGGATAGAGAGTGATTAAAGATATGGGTTAAAATAGGTAACAAGAACGGTAGAATTAGTGTAATCATTTTCAAGCATAATTTGTCAAACCCAATAGCTTGCGATGAAATGGAAAGGATTGCCACTTGGACATTTACGTCGGTAACAGGTGTAAAGGAAAAGGAAGGATTGGATATTGGTAAATCTGTTAAGCATCTGAGTGTATTGTCTTTGACGATAGGGCACAATTTTGTAGAGGATTTGGAGAAATAACTGTTTAGAGCTTCAAGGTCAAGTTCATCAGACGATAGATTGGGAGATTTACCAATATCCACTTGTTTTCAATACTTGACTTATAATAACTACTGTTATAGCTCAGACAACAAAAAACTCAATTTAAGCAATTTGACATGATGTTATAATATCCAAATCGATATCGTAAAATCTCATTATAACACTGTGTGAGAGCGAGAGAGAGAGAGAGAGTGGTGAGAGAGCCTTATTTCAAAATCCTAACAGCGCGCGTTCGCTCCTGATTGGCCTGCGCGCTGCAGCTGCGCTCTCATTGGTTCAATGACAGCTTGCAAAGGATTTGCGAGAAAGTGACAAAGCTCTACAAAAAAATGAAAGCAAAAATGAACGCCACAGACAACGAATAATCTACTGTTTAGTAGAAATTTAAAAGTAAAGTCATGTGATTTTTTCACATTATATTTCAACATTGAAAGAAAAGTATATATTTACGCGCCGCAATTTTTACAATCAAATTAAAGTATTTAATAAAAATATTTATCTTCAAAGAACATTACATTTTAAATCGTCGGTCAAGCAGTCGTCGCCTCGTCGGTCAAACAGTCGTCGGTCCAACAACGAATGGGGCAATACGCGTGAATTTAATGTTTCGCAATGTTTGATTATTTGACTAATGCATTAGTGAAGATAAAGTAGTGTATGCAACTGCATATAATACGGGTGTTAAAACACTCGTGAGGTACTATTTTGAAACTCGCATTCGCTCGTTTCAAAAATTCACACTCGTGTTTTAATACCCTTCTTTATATGACAGTTGCATAAACTACTATTACGTCACAAATACCATTCTGACAAATGTAATGACACCCAGTGAGTTGTTATACGCTTTAGATGGAGCATTTCAAATAAACATCGCAAAGAAAACGTCTCCTTTTTCGCACAATGTGTGCGTGACGGTTGTGAACAGATTGTTTTAAAACCGTCAATGTGTGTGTGTGTAAAGGGATACCAATATCATAAAATGATTACCCTATATTTACATAAAGTTTTTATTATCAGTGAGCTAATTTCCGAAAGTAGTTTTAGTTTTACAGGTCTACATAGTTTTAGGGCTTATATTTTTGAATAAGACTCTAGAATTCATGTTTTTTATAGAATAAACAGAGAGTATTCGTTTTATTAGACAAAGCACAATAATTCATCTTGAATTTGAGCATTAGCGTTTAGAAAACGAAGCTATACAGAAGAAGAACAGTTAAAAAAGAAACATAATAATAAATAATAAAAAATTACACTACTTTTCAGTATCTACAAAAAAAACTTAAATATTTAACACCGTGTCGCTTAAGCCAAGATCATATAGAAATCTTTTTTGGTACAGTTCCCATGTATACATATAGCTTAGGACGATCACCCGAATGCAGAACAGTTCAAGGAACTTTACAATAATTAGGTATATCTTTGGCACATGGAACTCAAAACTAGTATCAATTTGACTGAATTATATTTAGTGACTTACCGGAAGCAGCAGAATAATGTAGAAATAAACAGAAATATATTGGCGAGTAAAGAGGTACATACATTTGATATTCTTTTTTTATAGCCGCTGCACATATATATCCACAAAACCCGAAGCTTTGCAGAAGCGTTACCGGCCTTTTAAATATGAGTAAGCTATTATGTTCTTGACTAGCTTTCGCCCGCAGTTTTGCCTGCATGCTTTTCGGAGGTTCTCAATTCTTCTGAATAAAAGATTCACAGCTCCTCCCTCGTAGGTTGTAGCGTGATGATATGTAGCCTATACGAGGGTCAAACTGAAAGTACTTAGAAAATCAAAAACTGAGAAAACTAGCAAGTTATTAGTTTTATTATATCTTTTCACAATAGTGTCCATTCACATCAATACATCGCTGCATTCGATAGAACCACTGAGAAAAGCACTTTGCCCACTTGTTTTTCGAGGTCTCTTCGACGGCCTTCTGAAACGCAGCCACTGCTTCCTCGGCGTCTGTAAAACGTATACCTTTAAGGTTTTCTTTTATTTTCGGGATTAAGTAAAAATCGCAAGCTGCGAGGTCGGGGCTATACGGCGGGTGACCCAGTAATTCCACGTCTGATGTAGCCAAATAGTCGATTGTTTGTCTTGCGGTGTGCGATGAGGCGTTGTCGTGATGAAGGAGGATCCTATGCGAGTTCGTTTCTCCCGAACTTTTTCCAAGACAAGTGGCAAATAATTGTTAGTGTACCATTCTGTAGTAACTGTTTTTTGATCCTCTAAAACAATTGTTACGTAATGACCTCTCTTCACTGCCAACTAATGGCATCTCTTCGGAAGAAAACACCCACTGAGCAGACTGACTTTTGGTTTCCGGATCATAACAGTAAATCCAATCCAATCCAGCTAAATGTTCATGGAGGATTTTGTGGACTTAAGTCATACCGATCCCTAAGCTTGACCGAATGTGCTGATAGGTCACTCTTTTATCAGTCTTTATCATACGCCGCACAACACTAATGTTATCTTCAGTCGTCACCGTAGAAGGCCGTCCTACACGCAGATCATTAGTGAGATTAGTGCGACCACATTTAAACTCATTAAACCAGTTGTAAACAGTGGCACGAGATGAGGCTTCATCGTGAAAGGCATATCGAAGTCTATCATAACTTTCTTGTTGACTTAAATGACATCGAAAGTCTTAAAAAAATCATTGCACGTAAATTTTCTCGCGTTAAATTCATGCTGACGTGACACAGCCAATTTTCAATTTGCCGCCAAAACGTAAAACAAATGACACAAGAATAAAATCCATATTCATAATATAACAAAGAGTCAAAATTCGAACTTACTTTTTTATTATGTTGTTTGCAAGTGGCCAGTTCTAAAAACTTTTAGAGTGTCCCTCGTATGTTGATTCGACCTGTTAGTAATATTCATGCAAAATTTGAAGTAAATCTATGCAGTACTATTTTAGTTTAGCCTGGACATATAATATGCAGACAAACAGACAAAAATCGATATTGATTGTAAATCATGCCCTTAGTAGTATTAGTCTTTAAAAAAAACGATGTACAGTTTTGACTTTCCTACGATGCTTTACCCCAAGGGATAAAAAACATCCTATAATCTAAGTCAGCTAATACCCTATCTGTATAACAAATTTTATCAAAACCCATTCAGTAAAAATATTCAATGTACAGTTATTTTGACTTTCCTACGATTTCTGCTTTATCCCAGAGAATAAAAGTATCCTATAATCTAAGTCACCTAATACCCTATCTGTATAACAAATTAAAAAAAAATCCGTTCTGCAGTTTCGGCCTGATTGACGGACAAACATTCAAACAAACAAACTTTCACATTTATAATATTAGTGTGATAAACTCCAGGTCATATAGGTTCGGAAACACCGAATACGGTAGCAGATTCAACAATGATGTTGTGCGTGGTAAGAACATGCCCAAAGGCGAGCAGAACTCCATGTGCGTTCTATATTTGGAGTAAATGCGCTGGTATGAAGTACTGCTTCGCTCAGTTGAGAACACCCAGCTTTTTGGAGGCCACTTTAGCTTTCGCTTCCTAGTGACCGCGGGACTGAATGTTTTTCGATAAGTCGACACCAAGTATTTCATTGCTAGCTGGGGCCGTTAGAGGAATATTCTAAAAATGAGGAGATACGACGAATGGGTCTTTTTAGAGGTAATTTTTTTTTGAAAAATTTAAGAAACAAAATAAATTAAATATATATAGTATTTTATTCTTCAGAATAAATTTCCTTTCAGTTTTGAAAAATTACCCTTTTTTTCCAGCGATAACACCGTCCTGTTTCTCTAATCAAGTAAATAGTTAAATTAATGTTCGTAATTTCTTAATAATACATAAGTGAATTGAAAAACGTATTGATGAAAAAGAGTGATCTTCCTTTTCTTATTAGGTTTTCCTGCATGTTTTGACAGACAGTTGGATAGAACAAACCGGTATATTTATAATTTATTTGCGAGCACATTACCGCGTAACGTTCCAGATGACACTGACTTAAGCTACGAACTTATGTACCGTATATAGTAGATATTTTTTGCAGCGCTTTCGTGTGATTATCACGGTATCTAGACGTAAATATACCAAATCAAAGGTTAGTATTACCATTCAAGGATGACACCTCATAATATTATGTCGAAAACCATTTATCCGTTTTGTTTGTAGGACGTGATAAGGAACTTGAAAGACAGAAAGAATGATCCCATATCAAGACACTTTCATTGACATACATACATACGCTTGATAACATTACCACCCTTCTGCGCAGTAGGGTAAATATTAATGAAAACCTCTTAATCTATTTATGCTCTTAAATTTAGAAAGAGTACGTATTTGAAAAATATTTGTTATAGCATAGCCAAGTTGGTTGGTGGTGTTGCCAGTTCTTGCCGGAGTTTTACCAGTTGATCTTGAAATTCAACGACGAGCAGCTCTATGTACTATAACTCGAAAAACCTCTCTCACCTAAACTTTTTAGGACCCCAAGACAGACAGAAAAAAACAAAACTACTTAATCCAATAGATGTAACCACCCAAAACTTAATTGATGGATGGCAATAACGTTGGTCTAATACAACTAAAGGATGTCAATTATATAACTTTTTTCCATGTGTGCGAGAACGATTATCTAAACCCTGGTTCAAAGTTGATCATTACGTTTCTCAATTTCTAACTAGTCACGGCAATTTTAAAAGTAAACTCTTTAGTTTTAAACTGGTACCGTCACCCCTCTGCGATTGCTCAATAGAAGGCGACGAACATGAACAAACCGCACATCACATCCTGTGGGAGTGTAGTCTTTGGCAAGCTGAGAGAAAAGTAATGCTTGATAACATTCGTAGTGTTACTGGTGTAGTTTATTATAGCGACCTCGTGGTCAATTTAAGGAACTTTCGTGCGTTCAAACAATTTTGTCATAAATATTACTAGCATCAAATAAATTTATCGGAATCATAATAATACCCCTGATAACAACAAAGTATACATATCAATTCATTTATTTATATTTCCGTGGTGCAAAGTAGCCGGGATTCACCTGGCTGCTCTCTCCACTTCTTGGCTTATTTAAGTCACTGCAATCTTGTACTGTCTCCCGCTTTGATTAGAGAGGGAAATTGGAATTACTTCCTACTCCTCCTACTTTCTTCTGATTAAATTCGTTGCGGGTCCCAAGACAGATTTAGCTTTTCCCTCGGGCTCTCTGCGATCATATCAAGTGTGGTTGCCGCTGTCGATTCTGGCGACACAGGAGTAGCAGCGGTGGGAACGAGTGGTGGGCCAAAGCCCTTTAAAAAAATATAGCATAACCAAGATTCGACAAGGAATATACTGATATTTAAGTTATAAAAATGGACCTTAGGGTCTCAATATTGTAGGGTAATGGGTTTACCATTTCACTTATGTTAAATCGACAACAAGTTCCACAATTTATAATAAGACAACATCTGTCTAATATATAATTTTATGTATACTGTAGTATACATAAAATTAAAATACAAAACATAATGGAATACAAAATACAAAGGACAATAAATATGGTAATGAAAACTGAATATTCATGTACATCACAGCCAGTTGCTACTAGTTCCCAGGAAAGCTTCAAAGAAGTTTTTGTTTATGTCTCACGTTTTCGGTTTCAGACAACGAAAATACTACCGGGGCCAGGGGGGAGAAACAGAACCTGACCCTATTGCACGGTTTCGACGTTGTAGTTGGGACTGTTCCTGTACTCAAGGAGGAGAAGTCTGGCTTTTTTACCGATACTAGCCTGTAGCTGGTGGTATCCTGTTGTCTGTTGATGCCCTCCAATTATAGCGGCTCCAGGCACCCACAGGGGTTTAGTCGTTATTGCACTCACAAGTGTCGACTCTCAAATTGGTTTAGAGCCCTTCCGGGCTCCTAGGTATCATAATTATGTAAATGTATTGCCTTGCGTCAACAAAAAAATGTGTGTGCTTTAGACGACACAACTAAAGTAAAACTTTATTAATGAATCAATACACAAATTCATTACCATAGTTACAATGACATAAAATGTCATATGATATATATTTTTTTAAATACAAAAAAGTTTCACTTAGATCGAATTAAAATTTTGAATTAGAAGGACAACTTTTCCGTTCCGTTTTCGCCATCATCCGATCAACAAATTTTTATAACGATTTCGCCAGCTATTCTGACATATTATAAAGCTTCCAAAAAGTGTATAATTAAATGGTTTAAATAATTATCAATCGAAGACACACAGGACTACTCTTACAAGTAATAAAATAAAACGTACTATCAGCCATTGTTAACTGATTCCAAGATAAAAATCGTAGGGCTAGGGTATGGACTTCATAGTACAAATATATAAAGTCAGGTACGTGTTCACAATAACAAATTCACTGACATATGGGAATGTACATTCATGTAACATAGTATACACACACACACACGCACGCATGCACGCACCACGCACATGCATATGTCGCAGTCGGATTGTATAAACCGCCTTATTTTTTTTTATTTTTTTTTTGTTTTGTTTTCGATGAATTCTGTTGCTTTTTATTTTGCAACAATCTTTTTAGTTTTTTTTTTTTTTTTTTTTTTTTTTTTTAATATCTTTATTTCTGGCTACTTGCTCTTGTTCTCGCTATTTACTTTAACAACAATTTCTTTTGCGAATTTTAAAAACTTTTCTCTCATGTTGTCATTCTGCTTGATTTTGTTTATGTTTTCCGATGTAATTTCCATTTCAAGGCCTATATCCAAGTCGATCCTTTTTGATTGGAATCTGGGGCACTGGCAGATACAGTGGAGCACTGTTTGAGGGCTTACGTCGTCACAGTTACATGTTTCTGTATCCTTCAATTTGAAACGGTATAAATATTGGTTAAAGCCTCCATGTCCTGTCAGTAGTTGCGTTGTAGTGTTGTTTAATTCGATTTTCTTTATAATCCTGTGTGCTGTCCTAATGTCTTTAAAGAATGTGTTTATTGTTTTTCCTTCTGTTGCTGCCGTGTATATGTTTTGAAGTTTATTTATCGTCTCTTGCCTCAGCCACCATTTCACCTTAGATATGAGGACCGCATCGTATGCTGGTTTGGTTTTTAGGCTTTGTGCTGCTGACTTCGCCAACTCCTCTACTCGCTCGTTCCCCGCGAAACCGAAATGCGCCTTGATCCAGAAAAATGTTGGTTTGTTTCCTTTTTCCTCCACTTCTGCCAGCCTTTTCCTTACGTTAACAGCAATTGGGTTAGTATTGTGAGGATCTTCGGTGCATTGGAGTGCTGACCTAGAGTCCGAGATTATATTTACTATGCCTTTCGGTTGTCGCGGCATCCCGATTTGGCTTGTCGCTCTCGATATGGCCGTCAGTTCAGCCTGGAAGACCGAGCAGTAGTTTTCCAGGCGGAATCTCTGGGACTTTATCTCCGAACCGTCCTTCCACCAGCTTATTGCCGCGCCTACCTTTCCGTCAATTTTACTTCCATCAGTGTATATGTCACCGGCCAAACCCGATTTCAGGACAAACTAGTTTAGCCTAGGCTAAACTAGCTCGTCCTATACACGATCGGAAGAACTGATATAGCCTAGGCAGAATTAGTTCATCCTAAGACCAATAAAATAAATCAGTTTAGCCTAGGTCAAACTAGTTTATCCTGATATAAGTACGCACACAACCAGGATAAACTAGTTTGGCCTTGTCTAAACCTTTTAGAATACCTGGAAAGGCAAAATAAATTGGTATTTTATTAAATTTTAATTATTACTGGTAAAATAAATAAAATACTCTCTAGTTGGAAAATAATCTTATTTATTAAAACAACAATTTGTCGTTAAAACTAATATAATAGTACTAACAATTATGGTACCTAATACAAAAAATCACAGTATCGATTATTATTTTAGTAAGAGGTAATGCCACACTGCATGCTTGCCGAATTGGAATGGTACGACCGGGGAAGTACCTCTCGCTTACACGAGACCGGCGTGAAGAGACAGCTGTGCTGTCGCGTTTCGTGCGGTGTGTAAGTAGCCGGTGGCCCATGTAGGAGAGAGGAGAAAGGAGGACAGCGTATCTGCATATTTTTATTATTATGCGGATGTCTGTGAGCGTCGGTTGTCATAGAAATGGCTCCGATTTCGTTTGCCCCCCTATAGCATAAAAAAAATATATTACCTCACTTAGAGCTGTCAAAATCTTAACGTACTTATTAAAATTATTGAGATTTTTCGTTTACAACTACTGTCAAAAATGTTATGTATCTCAATTATTTATTTTTACACGGTGTGCTTTGGTGGCACTTAGAATTACACAGTATCATTGCTTTCTTGCATTTGCATCTGTTCGTAAAACAGTTTTTGTTGCAACTGCATCTCACAAAACCTTGGCCTGATCCAACTGAATGTCTCGTAGCTGCAGTCCTTAATGATATTTCAGAGCCTTGGTTTACATCTGCAAGTTTTAAAAAAGCTTGATTGCAAACATCGAATTCGGATCTGAAAGAAAATATATTATTTTAGGATATGAATGCTCCAAAAAGAAAGAAATAATTTAGTAAGAAAAAACAAAACCTGCAGTATAGTTTCTCTAATACACCATGTTTGGTGCCAACTTTGTAAAAACCTTCATCATTTGTCTGAAGAAAAACTCCAATGATGTTTCTCAGATCACCTTTGCCTTTGTCAACATCTGGAATCGGTATAGTCACATTATCTACAATGTTGGCAGATGGATGAGACTTGTCAGAAGTAGCTTTCATTTTCTTTGCTTGTTTAACAAGATTTTCTGCTGCAGTTTTTCTAGCTTTCTGAATTTCATTTTCAGACGTTACGATCTCAACGTTATCATCACTGTATTCTGTCAGATTAACATTGCAATCTTCTTCGATTACCTTTTTCAAGTCTTCTTCATCCTGAATATCTTTTATGATTTCTTCCGGTAAAGAGGAAGTCGAAAGTCCCATTCTGGGTTCTATTCCAAATAATGCTTTGTAAGGCGATTGTTTTATCCCTGAATGGTAAGCACGGTTTTTCATGAATTGGACATATCTCAAGCCTTCTGACCATTTCGTTGAAACATTGTCCTTCATCCAAGAACCTATCATATTCTCAATATCTTGATTGGCACGTTCAACGGATCCTTGACTTTGACTGTGCCTGGGTTTCCCGTGCACAATTTTGAGTACGGGCCAAAGACTAGCTAGCTCACTTATGACATTATTGACAAATTCCCTATCGTTGTCAGATTGTAGAATGCACGGTGCTCCTACAGTTAGGAATATATCATTCAACTGGTAGGCTACTTCTGTCGCTCTCTTATTGATGATTAAAAGACGCTAGATTGTAATGCGCGTAGCAAAACAAATTTCGTAAGATTGTCTTGGTAAACCATAATAAATTTAAAATTTCCATCTGGTTGTGTCTGAAAATCTATCAGATCCACTTGGCACCTACTATTCATTTCCGTATGTAGAATAGGCTTAGAAAGTAATCTAAATCTAAAATAGAGGTTTATCATTTCTTTTGTAATATTGGCATATTTTTTGGATGTCTCGGCTAACATTCTGTCACGGCCACCGTGGTCGACAGCCACATGAGCTGCGTCAATAACATCGTAAAGTTCATCGGATGAAAGATAATATTTTATATTACCTTCAGTTCGCGCAATCAGTTTTTTCACATCCCCAATTTTTAGCAAAGCAAATCGATTCAATCTTCTTCGTTGTAACGGTGTCTTCTTTTCACATATTTCTGCATCTTCAACTTGTTCAACGAGTTCCAAATATTGATCTAATGATAACACATTATAATAAGAGGACTTTTTATTTTCACTATGTAAAACTTCCGTCAAAAACTTTTCCCTCCATTGTTTTTGATCTATTTGTCGACTTGAAGTAGTTTCATCCATAGTAAAAAAGAAGTAAACTTGCAATGTACTTTAAAACTTAAACCTTTATTTTTAAACTGCCGCCACTAAACCAATCATAAAAATCACTAAATACGTTGCGCACGGCTGGCACCTCGAGGCAAAATGAGTGTTTAAAGCGACGTGCGGGCGAGCGAAGAGAGGCGCCGGGCGAAACGGGGGTATTCCCGCATGTACAAGTCCTGACATGCTCGCTCAATTACTTTCGACTGGCAAAATTAATTTAGACTAGGCCAAACTAGTTTATCCTGGTCGTGTGCGTACTTATATCAGGATAAACTAGTTTGGCCTAGGCTAAACTGATTTATCTTATTGATCTTAGGATGAACTAGTTCTGCCTAGGCTATACCAGTTCATTCGATCGTGTATAGGACGAACTAGTTTAGCCTAGGCTAAACTAGTTTGTCCTGAAATCGGGTTTGGCCGGTAACATATATATGGATTTCATCTTTTGGTAAGTTGTTAAGGTCTTCTTCTGTTTCTATGAGGGTGTAAGGTGTGGGCTTTCTGTATGCTGGGTGTGGAAGGTTGAACGGACTGTCATGTTTTTCTAGTGTCCTACCTGGGAAATATGTCATAGGCTTCCCTCTTTTTATTTTGTAGAGTTCGGATGCCTCTTGAACTCTTAGATGCAGCGGTATTATAGAGCTTATAAGTACACAAGCGTCATAAGATACTGTTCTGTGTGCATTGCAGATCTTTAAAGCAAACATTCTGGTCAGTCAGTGTACGTAATTTCTTTTGGATGTACTTTTTCTTTGTGGCTGGTTCCCAGACACTGGCCGCATATAGTATGGTTGGTTCCAGGACTGCTGTATATATTGTGTAGATAATTTCTGAGCTTAGCCCCCAAGTAGCTCTAGCGCAGTCTTGGCAACCGCTTTATAGATATTCACCGCTTTGTTTGTTATTTTCTCTAGGTGTGTAGTGTCTAGGTGGTACTTGAAAGTTAGTTTTGAGTCTATTACCAAACCAAGTACCTCAATTGTTGGAGTTTGTTGCAGCCTCACATCG
>LUGF01056427.1:29993-40503 GCA_001625245.1 Calycopis cecrops | reverse complement strand
ACTGATATTTTGTTTCAATTCCATCCTTTAAATAAATTTAACTTCAACAATATACTTAAATAATTACTTAATCATTTATCATAAATAATAACTTCACATAACCTTACTTCAACAATCTTAATATTAAAATATTGATTTAACAGGTCCAAATATAAATAACTATAATTATCTCTCTATATATAATAAGGAACCAAATGTATATGCGACAATGTCCTGTCAGTAGTTGCGTTGTAGTGTTCTTTAATTCCATTTTCTTTATAATCCTGTGTGCTGTCCTAATGTCTTTAAAGAATGTGTTTATTGTTTTTCCTTCTGTTGCTGCCGTGTGTATGTTTTGAAGTTTATTTATCGTCTCTTGCCTCAGCCACCATTTCACCTTAGATATGGGGACCGCATCGTATGCTGGTTTGGTTTTTAGGCTTTGTGCTGCTGACTTCGCCAACTCGTCTACTCGCTCGTTCCCCGCGAAACCGGAATGCGCCTTGATCCAGAAAAATGTTGGTTTGTTTCCTTTTTCCTCCAATTCTGCCAGCCTTTTCCTTACGTTAACAGCAATTGGGTTAGTATTGTGAGGATCTTCGATGCATTGGAGTGCTGACCTAGAGTTCGAGATTATATTTACTATGCCTTTCGGTTGTCGCGGCATCCCGATTTGGCTTGTCACTCTCGATATGGCCGTCAGTTCAGCCTGGAAGACCGAGCAGTAGTTTTTCAGGCGGAATCTCTGGGACTTTATCTCCGAACCGTCCTTCCACCAGCTTATTGCCGCGCCTACCTTTCCGTCAATTTTACTTCCATCAGTGTATATGTTACCGGCCAAACCCGATTTCAGGACAAACTAGTTTAGCCTAGGCTAAACTAGTTCGTCCTATACACGATCGGATGAACTGATATAGCTTAGGCAGAACTAGTTCATCCTAAGACCAATAGGATAAATCAGTTTAGCCTAGGCCAAACTAGTTTATCCTGATATAAGTACGCACATAACCAGGATAAACTAGTTTGGCCTTGTCTAAACCTTTTAGAATACCTGGAAAGGCAAAATAAATTGGTATTTTATTAAATTTTAATTATTACTGGTAAAATAAATAAAATACTCTCTAGTTGGAAAATAATCTTATTTATTAAAACAACAATTTGTCGTTAAAACTAATATAATAGTACTAACAATTATGGTACCTAATACAAAAAATCACAGTATCGATTATTATTTTAGTAAGAGGTAATGCCACACTGCATGCTTGCCGAATTGGACTGGTACGACCGGGGAAGTACCTCTCGCTTATACGAGACCGGCGGCGTGAAGAGACAGCTGTGCTGTCGCGTTTCGTGCGGTGTGTAAGTAGCCGGTGGCCCATGTGGGAGAGAGGAGAAAGGAGGACAGCGTATCTGCATATTTTTATTATTATGCGGATGTGTGTGAGCGTCGGTTGTCATAGAAATGGCTCCGATTTCGTTTGCCCCCCTATAGCATAAAAAAAAAAATATTACCTCACTTCGAGCTGTCAAAATCTTAACGTACTTGTTAAAATTATTGAGAATTTTCGTTTACAACTACTGTCAAAAATGTTATATATCTCAATTATTTATTTTTACACGGTGTGCTTTGGTGGCACTTAGAATTACACAGTATCATTGCTTTCTTGCATTTGCATCTGTTCGTAAAACAGTTTTTGTTGCAACTGCATCTCACAAAACCTTGGCCTGATCCAACTGAATGTCTCGTAGCTGCAGTCCTTAATGATATTTTAGAGCCTTGGTTTACATCTGCAAGTTTTAAAATAGCTTGATTGCAAACATCGAATTCTGATCTGAAAGAAAATATATTATTTTAGGATATGAATGCTCCAAAAAGAAAGAAATAATTTAGTAAGAAAAAACAAAACCTGCAGTATAGTTTCTCAAATACACCATGTTTGGTGCCAACTTTGTAAAAACCTTCATCATTTGTCTGAAGAATAACTCCAATGATGTTTCTCAGATCACCTTTGCCTTTGTCAACATCTGGAATCGCTATAGTCACATTATCTCCAATGTTGGCAGATGGATGAGACTTGTCAGAAGTAGCTTTCATTTTCTTTGCTTGTTTAACAAGATTTTCTGCTGCAGTTTTTCTAGCTTTCTGAATTTCATTTTCAGACGTTACGATCTCAACGTTATCATCACTGTATTCTGTTAGATTAACATTGCAATCTTCTTCGAATACCTTTTTCAAGTCTTCTTCATCCTGAATATCTTTTATGATTTCTTCCGGTAAAGAGGAAGTCGAAAGTCCCACTCTGGGTTCTATTCCAAATAATGCTTTTTAAGGCGATTGTTTTATCCCTGAATGGTAAGCACGGTTTTTCATGAATTGGACATATCTCAAGTCTTCTGACCATTTCGTTGAAACAATGTCCTTCATCCAAGAACCTATCATATTCTCAATATCTTGATTGGCACGTTCAACGGATCCTTGACTTTGACTGTGCCTGGGTTTCCCGTGCACAATTTTGAGTTCGGGCCAAAGACTAGCTAGCTCACTTATGACATTATTGACAAATTCCCTACCGTTGTCAGATTGTAGAATGCACGGTGCTCCTACAGTTAGGAATATATCATTCAACTGGTAGGCTACTTCTGTCGCTCTCTTAGATTGTAAATAAATAAATAAATAAATAAATAAAAACTTTATTTGCAAGAATATGGTATAAAGTAGGTTTTACAATATTTTTATGTAGGTACTCAATATTCTGCCTATAGCGGCGTGCAAATAGTTTAAATTACATGTTACAAATTACATATTTGTTAATTTATTTATATACTAATACTAAAATCATGCACATAACAATTATCATTAATTATAACATACAATTTTAATAAAACACTAGAATAAAAAATAAAAAAAAATTAAATTAAAAAAGAATAAGTTATGAACATTTTAGAATTAATAAGAACAAATTTATCAAAATAGCTTAAAATATTTTTATTACATTTACAATTATAGTTATACACAATTTTCATTTAGATATTCATCAATAGTATAGTACATCTTATTAAGTAACCATTTAAACAATTCTGTTTTAAAACTTTTCCCTGTAAGATGCGCAATGTCCCCTGGTAATTTATTATAAATGGTCACTGCCATACAATACGCGTTCTTGCTGCACATTTTTAGTCTCTGTTTAGGAACACTGATTTTATGACGTCTGCAACTTCTGATGGTAGTTTCGTTTTTCAATTCGTAGTACATGTCTAAGTTATTACGAACGAATACACAGATATCTAGTATATATTGGCATGGGAGTGGGAGTATACAGTACATTTTAAATAATGGTTTGCAACTATCTAAAGAGGCTGCACCGCACAGTGACCTCATACATGTAATGCGCGTAGCAAAACAAATTTCGTTATATTATGGTCTTGGTAAACCATAATAAATTTAAAATTTCCATCTGGTTGTGTCTGAAAATCTATCAGATCCACTTGGCACCTACTATTCATTTCCGAATGTAGAATAGGCTTAGAAACTAATCCCCTTTTCTTTTTTGTTTTCTTTTGATGACAGACACTACACATAGATAAATAGAGGTTTATCATTTCTTTTGTAATATTGGCATATTTTTTTGGATTGCTCGGCTAACATTCTGTCACGGCCACCGTGGCCGACAGCCACATGAGCTGCGTCAATAACATCGTAAAGTTCATCGGATGAAAGATAATATTTTTAATTATCTTCAGTTCGCGCAATCAGTTTTTTTACATCCCTAATTTTTAGCACAGCAAATCGATTCAATCTTCTTCGTTGTAACGGTGTCTTCTTTTCACATTTTTCTGCATCTTCAACTTGTTCAACGAGTTCCAAATATTGATCTAATGATAACACATTATAATGAGAGGACTTTTTATTTTCACTATGTAAAACTTCCGTCAAAAACTTTTCCCTCCATTGTTTTTGATCTATTTGTCGACTTGAAGTAGCTTCATCCATAGTGAAAAAGAAGTAAACTTGCAATGTACTTTAAAACTTAAACCTTTATTTTTATACTGCAGCCACTAAACCAATCATAAAAATTACTAAATACGTTGCGCACGGCTGGCACCTAGAGGCAAAATGAGTGTTTAATGCGACGTACAGGCGAGCGAAGAGAGGCGCCGGGCGAAACGGGGGAATTCCCGCATGTACAAGTCCTGAAATGCTCGCTCAATTACTTTCGACTGGCAAAATTAGTTTAGACTAGGCCAAACTAGTTTATCCTTGTTGTGTGCGTACTTATATAAGGATAAACTAGTTTAGCCTAGACTAAACTGATTTTTCATATTGATCTTAGGATGAACTAGTTCTGCCTAAGCTATACCAGTTCATCCGATCGTGTATAGGACGAACTAGTTTAGCCTAGGCTAAACTAGTTTGTCCTGAAATCGGGTTTGGCCGGTAACATATATATGGATTTCATCTTTTGGTAAGTTGTTAAGGTCTTCTTCTGTTTCTATGAGGGTGTAAGGTGTTGGGTGTGGTTCTGTATGCTGGGTGTGGAAGGTAGAACGGACTGTCATGTTTTTCTAGTGTCCTACCTGGTAAATATGTCATTGGCTTCCCTCTTTTTATTTTGTAGAGTTCGGATGCCTCTAGAACTCTTAGATACAGCGGTATTATAGAGCTTATAAGTACACAAGCGTCATAAGATACTGTTCTGTGTGCCTTGCAGATCTTTAAAGCAAACATTCTGGTCAGTGTACGTAATTTCTTTTGGATGTACTTTTTCTTTGTGGCTGGTTCCTAGACACTGGCCGCATATAGTATGGTTGGTTCCAGGACTGCTGTATACATTGTGTAGATAATTTCTGAGTTTAGCCCCGATGTAGCTCTAGCGCAGTCTTGGCAACCGCTTTATAGATATTCACCGCTTTGTTTGTTATTTTGTCTAGGTGGTGCTTGAAAGTTAGTTTTGAGTCTATTACCAAACCAAGTACCTCGATTGTTGGAGTTTGTTGCAGCCTCACACCGCAAAAGACGAAATCTGGCTGTCCAATGTTCCGTTTATTGGACGATATCATCACCTGCGTCTTTTGCGCAGCAAACTTTAACTTGTTTTCTTTACCCCATGTGGCTACGATTTCTAGTGTCCTGTTTACTCTTAAATTAAGTCTTTCTGTGTCAGTTTCTGCAACAATTATGATGATATCGTCTGCGAAAGCTTGTATGTGTGCCCCCATTTTTTCTGCCTTATAAACCGCCGTATTACATTACGGCTAGCCATTTAGAAAACTGTTTTTCTTGACCCGCCGCATTACAAAACGGCCCCGTTTTGCTAAATGGCTAGCCGTAATGTAATACGGCGGTTTATACAATCCGACTGCGGCACATACACACAGCTCCACACCGCTCATTTAACTGTGGTGTTATAAATTAAGAAGCATTTATATAATTAGATATCTACATATATGTACTAATGTTATAAAGAGGAAATATTTGTTTGTATGTGTGTGTGTGTGTGTTTGCATGTGACGAATACGCTCCGAAAGTACTGGACGATTTTTTTTTAAAATTAAATTAAATTAAATTATTTTGCCATTTCAATGCCAAATTATCACCGATTAACATTGGCTATTTTTTACCACGGGAAAATGCTTCATTCCCATGGGAAAACGGGTACCTAATCTTCTAAACGGCTGAACCGATTGGGTTAACATTTTATATCGATATTTCAATGCTTTTCTAGATGCTTAAAAATACAATTGGATCCGGTAGGTGGCGCTGCTGTCGGTATGTCAACTACAAAACGCATTGACCGATTGGGTTCAAATTTTGTGTGTGTATTTCCATTGTTTCACAGACACGAATATATTCTCTATATAAATAAACATGAATATTTGTATGTATGTCCTTTCTAGAATCGTAATGCAAAATGCATCTGAGAATGTGATGATCTTTAGTAAAGTTGTTCTGAATGAGCCCACGAAGGTTTCTATGTTGGTACGACAAATTTTCGCTAGATGGCGCTACTGTCATTCCAATTAATTTTATATATTGCTATGATAGTCTATGCTGACGTATCTGTTGGTGGCGTAGCAACGCGCATCCAGCTAGTAACTAATATAAGTAAAGTGATAACAGTCTGTATAATAAACAAATGTATTACTATGAAAGAGCGGAAGTTCCTGGCATAAGTTTCATATACTTAAAGGAATATCCAAAAATGTTTGTGAATGTTGTTTATGAATAAACATTTCATTTATTTATTAATTTTTACAGCAGATACGTTAAGAGATACAATAAGATAGTAGCATATACAACAAATTACAACGTCTAATATTCGTGGGTTTCCTACCACAGCTTTCATAGTTGAAGGCCATATTACGAGGAAATAGAGCATTGGTTGCCAAAAGAATGAAATCATTTTATAGTATAGGGGGCAAAGTAGCAGTAACGTGGATGTTATTATGCCCCTATATACAGCTCGAAATACGCTCATAGTCTGAGCGAGAGGTACCATCCAGGCCGTGCGCCCAATTCGTCTGAAATGCAACATGCTACTACGTCCCCCCTAAATACGAAGAAGATTCTTAGTGCTTTTTACGTTCACAGTTTGCCTATGACTTGGGAAAGGTAATGTACCTATATAGAGAACAATTCGCGAGCGTAGTCGCAGGTAGAAGCCAGTAAAAGATAATAACGTACAATTTCATTTTTATTGTAATTTCCTTCCGTAGTTTACTTAATAAAATGTAGCTACTGTTGCATTATTGTGTTCATAGTAAGCGGCCACTCGCATCGCAGTACGTTCAGTACAGTACTAGTTGGTGTAGTGGAGTACAAATGATTTCTGTATGAAACAACTTTAGCACATATCACAATGAAAAAGTTTTTTGTAGCTACTAAAATAATATTCGGCTTAGATTTTGGCTTTACAAAGTCAATTTCTATGAAACAGAAACTTTCTGTACATATAACATCAATAATCATAATTTTGATCATAACTATATCATGTGGGTTACAACTTCTCAAAAGGGAGAAGTATTTCTTTTTTAGTGAATTGTTCACATCAGCAGCGTACATCGTTCTGTTGATATTTACATCTGAGGAAAATACTTTGTACTCTTCTCAAAAGAATTTACGTGAATTTGATTTTATACTAGGAGATACCAATTGTAAATGTATTGAAAAAAAGTTTATGTTTTGCTGTGTTTTAATAATAGTACTTAATCTTATTGGATCTATTGGTACTAGTTTTTATTATGGGTTACGTATCTGGTTTGGTTTTGCATTTTCTATACTGACGTCTTCTACACACTTGATATTTATGATATATTCATTTATTTACTGTTCTATTCACTGGAGATTAATCAAACTGAAGCAAAGTATGAATTCACATCTGACAAGAAGAACCAACGAAGCAGAATATAATTTTCAAAAATATTATATGAGACTAGAGAGTATACTTGAAAACGTAAAGAAATGTTTTGATCGCTTGGTTCGTGTAAACATTAATAGTTTTTTGTAACCATTGAGTTATATGTACTACGTACTAATAATAACTCAATGTTTGTAACATATTTGATGTTTATAATCCTAATATATTATTTATTTTATTGTAGTTCCTTGTTGCATTTGCTACTACAATATTGCAGATTATTGTTTCCATTTATTATGTTACATCGGCGGTGGTGTTGAGACATAAGACACAAATAACTACGAATACAGTAAGACTTATATTATATATTGATTCAATGCTTCAAGACAAAAAAAAACATGTGTACACAGATATGTTTGAGTGTGTGTGTGTTATTGCAGGTTGTCTGGGTCATATCAGAGGCTTTTACTGCACTGAAAAGGTTCTTATTATTTGCGCCAGCCATAGCAGCAGAAGTAATGGCAAACGACGTCAAAGAAATGAGAATTGTTCTTATTAGAGGACTTATTCAAATGTCAAGTCTAGGTAAAGTTTTTTTTTTTAAATGCGACCTATGGTCTTCCGTCTTTGCCAGTGTAACGCTTAGTTCATCGAGGTAAATAGTTAGTAAAACATATCAGCGAATTTATTTTTTCTAGCTAAGCCCCACGGCTATGCTTACCACTGCACTATGAAGTTCGTCACTATAATTTTGAAATAAAAGGAAATGTTATTGAAGTATGTGCTAAAGTTTTTAGTTTTTAATTTAAATACAATGATCAGGCCCAACATGAACGGAGCATTGCCCCACCCAAAAGGGAACGTTACCAGCATACACATATTATACCTATTTACGGTAAATTTACAATTAAATATAAATAAGTAGTAAATCAGAAGACATTTAAAAAAAAGTTCCAGTCCAGAATTTTATTAGTGATATTAAATAGTTATGTGACAATGTAATATCATGCATTTAACTTTAATATTTCTTTGGTTTATACTGTTTATTGTTGTATCGATAGCCTCTTATATCTCATTTTATTCTGGTGCCTTTCTAATTCGGGTATCGGCGCCGGCTTCTATATGTACTCTAGTAGATTGCCCAAACCACCATAGATAAACTACCCACCCTTAGTACATAGTATTTTTAACTGATGAAAATTGGATATTAGTACAGTTTGCTTAACCCTCCTGAGTCGTTATCTAAGCGTGATATTATCATAATATAATTACGATTGACTAATACTTAATCTCTTTCATTCAAAGAGGAGACCAATGTCCAGTAGTGGGTGGTAGTGGGGCAGAAAATGAGCTGCTAACAAAATATAATGTAGTACATCTGTGCAGAGCCGGTACAAGTCACTAGTACTTAGACGCTATCTTTGAAGCTGTAACTATTAAGTAAGTGTAACTTAATAATAAAAAATGAAAATAATTACTTGTAACACAAATTTCCATCGCATAATACGCAAGGAATCTTGATCCAAAGATGAAAGATGCCTGCGTGAATGTTTTGTGTTCAAACGTACATTGCTGCATCGTGATATTCTCAAAAATAGTTATCAAATACAATGTTGATCCTAATGTCACCCCAACCGGAACGTAACAAAGGTATATTACCAATTGCAGGTATTTTGAACTAAGTACAATTCTTATATTTTTATTTTCTGTTTTCGCTATACTACGTAAAAATCACACTAAAAATAAAAATATTCTACTAAAAATTGTCGCTCTAAAGTATCCGCCATTTGGACAAAAGAGTAATCGGAGACATTTGGTGATCACTGATGGGCATTAAATCTGCATATGCACATGCGTTACCATCCTTCAGCTCTTCAATATGCTACGGCTGCTGCACGCCGCACGGAATGTGATAGCATCGCTACTTTTAAGGCGGCATCATGCGAGTGAGAAGTCCCACGACGACCGTGGCGACCTCTCTCGGCTGCGTGGCATTATGGCACTACCTCCAAGTTTAGCAAGATGTCTTTGTTACAGGTGCTCGGAGAGCCGATACATACACACCATTTATCACTTACCTGGACGCTCGCCCGCTAAAATATAAAATAATTTCATTAATACCTTTAGACGCAAGTCTGATACCAAAAGTATTAAGCTTCTGTGTTACATATATAATAGTTCTGTTACAATTGACACATATTTATTAAATGTTTATATTTTCCCATACAATAGGGGGCAAATAGAGGAGATTGCATGCTTAATACACTATTTAACTTGGATATTTATGGAGGTCGTAAACAATAACGTGAATTATATTATTTGCTTACTTACACTTTGTATCCAGTGATTTCACGGTCATAACAAAACAATACTTTATTAGAAATATTATTTGTTTTAAGGGAATTTCAGCTTCAATATGACATAAACTTACATAGTTGTTTCAAAATATTAAAAGCGTGTTGTAAATACAATAATTGTTCCAATTGCGATGTTGTTAATTATTTTAATGCTACCTAGTTACACAAAGTATATTATAGTTTTATATATACCTACGTATGGTCTAAGATCCCGCACTAATAATTAATAGTTTAAATATGTAATGAAATATCTTATTCTTATTTAAAATATATATAAATGTGAAAGTTTGTCTGTTTGTTTGTTACTTCTAAAACTGCTGAACTGATTTTCATGAAAGCATACACATAGAGGGTAACTTGGATTAACACATAGGATAGTTTTTATCCCGAAAAAATGTTCTTGTGGAATTATATGGGATGATGACTTTAATGTATTTGTTACACCTTCACGCTAAAACTACTTATCAGATGTTCACGAAATTTGACATATGGTTAGAAGGGAACCTTTATTAATATACCTATAGGATATTTTTTATCCCGTAAAAATTTACCTGTGTGATGCCAAGGGATGATTTTGTATCTTTTACGTTCGGCTGCGACCCAATACCTACATGTAAAATATATAAATGCATAAATAGATATTTGGAGCACAAAAAGTGTACCCTGAGATACCTTTTAACCCGATAAAATGTTCTTGGGGGATGAAATTTATATCTCTTCTGATCATGATAATGGTCCCATGTGATGAATTTATACTTTTTTTACGGGCAAAGTTGTTGTAGTTGTTTTTGTTGCTATGTTACAAGGTCTAGCTCATCT
>LUGF01056412.1:956-10983 GCA_001625245.1 Calycopis cecrops | reverse complement strand
AAATTGTAATTGTAGTGTTTTGACCTGTAACTTTCCAACACTAAATGGGTATTTAAATGGTTATAACAGGTCTTCAAATATTTCCATTCTTTTATTTATTATGTTGTCTTGCTTTTACCTACGGACTACTACAAAATTTGGCTGCCGTATGGTCTAGTGGTGAACATGTTCAACTATTGGTGTGTTGGGTTCGAACCCCTGTGCCCAGTCGCTGACAGATCCGGGGCACTCCAATATAGGCGGCAGATGGCACCCGCGGGGGTTTAGTGGGTATTCGGCTCCGCCGCGAGCCCCACACACCCATCGGATCCCACCCAGGTTCCATGGCAGCGCGTAAACGCATTTCCCCGCGGAAAAAAAAAGTGTTCGAACCCCTGATCGAAAACTGATATAGGAAAGTTTTGCAATTTTTTATAAGTAATAACAGTCCGAAGTAATGAAGCTGGCTGTATACATCACAGCTTCTACCTCGAAAAACATGTAATTTTTTAATTAATCGTTTTGACTAAATAACAGTTTTGGACAAATTTCATTTACCACCACGTTCGGTTCGTCCAAGAAACCGAATCATTTCTTACCTTCCATTAGACATGCTATCAGTATTGACATTACACTTGCTTACATAAAATGTGGGCCCAAGCGAACTAACAATGAGTGTTCCACGAACTCGATCGATGTTGGAAGTGTGTTGCTTCCCAGTGTAATGCGTATTAACTATTTACAAGAAATTGGAAGGGCTGGTAGTGGACAATCAGCCGTGGTCCGGCCGGGTAAGGTATAGTTTTGAATGTCACTGTGGTGGTTCCACCATGTCTACCTAAAGCTGGCTTCTCACTGCGCGTGCAACTACGCGCCGCGCCGCTCTACGCGCAAGGACGCGCCACGCGACACATCGCGCCACCCAGCGGAAACTGGCGCGGCGCGGCGCGTACCGTTGGTTGGTGGATGAATGTGTGTATATATGTATATATGTATCGATCGCCTACACTCGCGAGCCGCCAGCGCCGCGCCTTTGAAGTTACCGACTTTTAGGGGATAGGTCGCGCCGCGCCGCGCCTGCCCGCGCCGCGCCGCGCCTAGCTCTTCACACTGCGCGGGGCGCGTGCGGGCGCGGCGCGGCGCGGGCTAACACGCGCAGTGAGAAGCCAGCTTAATATCTTGTATTTTCCGTAAAATGTTGGAAAATATAAATAGTCAAAATCGATATTAGAATTTTAAACTACTACTAAGTTTTATAAAAAAGACTAAAGCAAGAGTGCAACCAGGTGTCTGGTAAAACATTCAACCTACGACATGTGGTCCCAGGTTCGAATCCCGTGTCAGATCATATTGTACCAAATTTTTGAGATATTTTTTTATTTATTATTATATGTATATAGCTGCCGCGTTTGATTCTGTGCAAGTACCCTTTGGCCTATGCTGGGGGGAACAAGGAAGGGGGGCAACGTATCTATATGGCCTCTATGAGGATATCTATGGACGTCGGTAGTCGTGAAAACTAAATGGAATATCAAAATGAATAAGTAAGAAATAAATAGCGCTAAGAAATCCCAGTCCCAGCAGAAGAGGACAGCATATAAAAGAAGTAATGCTACAAACCATGTGACCTTTGTGAAAAAAAATTGAATAAACATAAAAAAAGAGACATAACTACATTTTACTATATTTTTTTTTATAGTAAAAGAGGGCAAACGAGCAGAGCAACGGGGCCTCCTGTCCAGTGATTACAACCGACATCAGTTTAATTGTTATGGGGTTAAGGATAACTCGTCCTCTCCAGTAGGCCACCATAAACTCACAAACTACAAGAAACGCGACAATATATCTGTTTACGGAGGTATCGTGTGCGCCAGAGGTACCTCCCGGTAGTACCGGCCCAATCAGCTACAATGCAGCATGGCATTACCTTACTAGCCTCTCATGATTGTGGCGTTGATTAGAGCGAAAAAAACAGTTAATTAGTGGTAAATAAAAAAAAATACTAACGGCACAGGTTAAGATTTTAATGAACAATTTCTTATAATTAGCTAAATAAATTAAATTAATGATGCAATAATATTATTTTATTAACTTTAACCCTTACAAAGTGCTGTGCAAATCAGAAATCGGCAAACGCTACCCCATGCCACTAAAAGTTTAAAACGAGCACATGTTTTTTTTTAATTCATTCATATACACTGCGAATTAAAGTTTAAGCTGTTTTTTTTTGCTGTTAAATTTGCTGCTGAATGTGCTTGAATCATCATCATCAGCATTATCGGCCAGTATACGACTACTGCTGGGTACAGGTCTACCTAGGGGTAGAAGTAAATACTAAAACACTAGACAGTGCACCTACGTTTATATGAATATCATAAATAAAACCCTGTCAAAATTGGAAATCAAGTAAATACGCAACAAAGTAGAAGAAAATAAATATTGGACAATAAATTGGGGTCAATAATTCCCAAAAGTAGTATAAAGGGGTTAGATTTGATGGATGTGAGCAAACAATCTTTGTAAGTGATTTAATATGAGATATCTTCAATGAAAAATAAATTATTATAATAATATTATGTAAAAATGTATAACGTAATGTTTAAGACGTAATTGCATAATATTTTATATACTTATACATTTTTTATAGACGTAATAAAATATTTTCTATATACCTATTTTTATGTATACGTAATTGCATATTCTCTGTATACGTACTTTTTGTATACGTAATTGCATATTTATTACGTATTTTTTGCTAATTTTCTTCGTTGAGAGATTTTTTGCATTAATTATTTATTTATTTATGTATTTATTTATTTGACCTTACGGACTTTGTGTCCATTTTACATACAAGAGTTTACATTTAGTAGTCACATCACTTTCAGCCGTATAACAAAATTCTTTCTTAAATTAATTTCACAAATTCTTTTTCTCCGGCTTCTAGTATATCGATATCGAGAACATTCACATTAGTACACATTCGAGCTATCGGATTATTACAAGTGTAATTCGAGCTGTAATTGTACGTATAAAAGACCCTCTCAGCGGTATCTTGAATCTCAACTGCTCAAATAATAAGATATTTGTCCTCTACACAGTTTAAACAAAAATTTTACATTATTAGCTGTTCTCGACGATTCAAGCGTAGGGATTCTCATAGTATCAGCTATGGAGTCATATACATGAGAAAGAAATGGGTCTGGCATATTCATACGCGGAGCGACAATTCTAAAGGACTTGTGTTGTACTGTTTCTAAGCTGTTAATATGACCAGCTGAAAAAGGAGACCAAACTATTGATGCATACATCAAGATAGGTCTCACCAGTAGGAGATACAAGGACCTCAGTACTTGGAAGGATCTGAAACACTCGCTCGTCCTCCTGACAAATTAAAAAAAATAACCTCAAACCGTAACATTGTGACAAACTATACCCTTTATATATTATTCACCTTCTCTTCATAATCTACCTCTCCTTCATAATATTTTTTTCTAAAAATTGCTTTTCTTTTTTTCGTTTGTTTATTATATTAATTGTGATCTTGTTTAGTGTAATTAGTCGTTTTTTTTCTTTCTTTTTTGTAATGTCCTACTGTCGCTAGTTTTTAAGTATTCTTTCATGCACACAAAGGTTGTCTGGAAGAAATTGCTTTAAAGCAATAAGACCGCCTTTTGTGTACATGAACATATTATGAACATTGTATGGAAATTTTTACCTATACTTATTTATCTATGTTTGTTTATGTGCACAATAAAAAAAAATTCTTTCTTTCTTTCACCTTCCTATGCTTCTCCATCCAGTAGTTTCTACAATATTTGTTATTTTGTAGAAAATTACATTAATATTAAAAAAATTGGGTAGGCCTGGGGGGTCCCACCACGGCAAGGTGGCAGCATCTTCGCAGCAAGCCTAGTCGTTTGCCGCTTATACAAAAAAGGATCATACATGAACATACTGTTACTGATTTGCCTCCAGGACTGGCCGAAGGGTCACTAAAGGTCACAACTGTAATAATTTCGACACGCTCTTATAACTGGTCCGGTTTTTTAACTTTAAATTTGCACGAACATTCCTGTGGCGTCGATGTGTCAAGAACAGAAACTGTTCTTGAAGCTTCCTGGAGATTTGCTTATTATTATTGATAATAAGATTGTGTATTCGGATATCTGTTAATCTTGGCGACAGAAGTAGCAGCGCAAGCGACGTGTGGTTGACCAATTTTTTTTTTTATAGCAAAGGAGGCAAACGAGCAGTAGGTTCACCTGATGTAAAGTGATCACCAACGCCCGTATCGATCGACATCCGTAACACCAGAATCTAACAGATGCGTTGCCGACCTTTGAGGAAAGAATAAGCTCTTTTCTTGAAGATCCCTAGGTCGTATCGCTTCGGAAATATCGAGGGAGGAATAATAACTCCGTTAAAAAACCCAACATCGCTGCAATGCAACATGGTATAGCAGCCGTAGGCTGGGTGACATGAGAGCACCATAAATTAACATCTTGGCTTCGCGTTTCGTATGGTGTGTAAGTAGTGAGTAGCCCATGGAGGTGGGAGGAGAAAGGAGGGCGGCGAACCTGTATAGCCTCTTTGCGGATGTCTATGGGCGTCGGTAGTCATGAAAATGACTCCGACTGCTCGCTGGTCCCCTATACCATAAAAAAAGGTCTTTAGAGGTCGGTAACCATCAAAAGGCCCAAACTGGCCCAACTGCTCGGTTGCCCCTAAACTATACAAAGTACAGTTATATTATGATAATGATCACATTATTAAACATTCTCAAACAGGTATAAGATTGATGGCCTGACTTCTGTGGGTTTTTTGCCAATGTGGCTTTTATACACCATAGTCTATGGTTGACCTAGAAACCATTGATCGGATCATGTAACGGTTAAATAATAGACGTTATGAGCTACTTATTAGTTCGTATTTGGTCTCAGTTAGTCTATAGGTCATCTTAAAAAAGCCAAATGCGAATCGAGTTCGCAAATTTCTTGATTCTGGATCAACGGAAAGTACCTACTCTATAGGTTTTAGAAAATGTGGGAATTATATAATCGCGATAAAAGAAAGAAAGAGTTTATTCTTGTCTCAAAGGTCGGCAAAGCATCTGTTATACATCTGCTGTTACGGATGTCTGTGGGCCTTGTGATCACTTTACATCAGGTGACCCAATTGCTCGTTTGCCTCCTATGCTATACAAAAAAAAAAACTTAAAACTCATTATAATGAATAATATTTGCGAAAGATATAATATATTTTGGTAAGAGGTAGTGCCACACTGCATGCTTGCATGCAGTCGAATTGGGCCGGCACGACCGGGGAGGTACCTCTCGCTTACACGGGACTGGCGTAAAGTGACAGATGTGCTGTCGCGTTTCGTGCGGTGTGTAAGTAGCCGGTGGCCCATGGAGGTGGGAGGAGAAAGGAGGGCAGCGCATCTGTATAGCCCCTATGCGGATGTTTGTGGGCGTCGGTAGTCATGAAAATGGCTCCGGCTGCTCGTTTGCCCTCCTATATCATAAAAAAAAAATATATAAGTTATCCAACTTGTTCTTGATGATGATAAATCATGATCACAAAGATGATAATGGCGACAACTTACAGCTCATTTGCGTATTTTCGTACTGGCAGTAAATTGACGTAATTTAAAGCAATGACCGCAATGAGACCTGCGCTGCGTGATCGAAATACAAACAGGCCACTAATAGTACAAACAGCAGGCACTAAGTAGTACGGTCACGAACGGCGTAACGTATTATATCATTTGGTATTTCCTAGTAGACGTAATTTTAGATAGTCTCAGGTACAAAGAGAACAGCCATGAGAAACCTGTGCAGAACTAACTACAACAGCCACCAACAGCAACGCCAAGTGACCTTACTCAAAATAATTGCAGGGCCCTGAATTGAATCTTCCAGTGATCTTACGCAAAATAAGTGCCGGGCCCTGAATTGAATCTGCCAGTGATCTTACTCAAAATAATTGCAGGGCCCTGAATTGAATCTGCCAGTGATCTTACTCAAACTAATTACAGGGCCCTGAATTGAATTTGCCACGGACTTATCACTATTTAGGGCCTATAGTAAATGTTGAGTTGCTTGCCTTCTGGGCTATGCGCATTACATACTTATAGGTCGGTTTCTTGACTCGCTACTAATTAAAACAATATTTAGTATTAGGAACGGAGAGTTGTCTTTCATTTACATGGTACCTTAAGGCGAAATGGGCTCCAAATTTGTCAATCCGTGCTCACGTATATTCAAAACGTAACCTTTGAAAACTATTGATTATCATATTTATTTTAGCTGTGGTTAATGTTAGCAAAATACGGCATAGTGCTTCGTCTGTGTCGTCGAAACACGATTAAAGAATTTTGTCTCGATAGAAAAAATCGTAAACTTTAATGAAAAAACACTATTTCTAACGTGTCCATCAATTTTTAAATCCATACTATTCAATAACTATCAAAGTTATTTCCACAACTAAAATATGTATCTATTCCCAATAAGTAATCGAAGAAATTTAAGGAGTCACTTTTTATAGGCGTATGGTTATTTTTATAAAATAATATAATTCTAAATATTGTCTCTTTTTTCGAGCGCTGTCTACGCAAAATTAACTAGGCGGATCGCAATTGGGACCTATAGCGCCTTAAAGTAAAAAAAGTGCATGGAATGGTACTTCTACTCAACGTCTTGTCGGCAGCTTACGATCGTGCGTTATCTGTTCTAGTCTGAAACGTACGAAATATCTACGAAAGTCGTTGATGGAATTCGCGTGTGACTCTGGAATGACTGCTTCAACTCGCGTCCTGAAAACTACCAAAGGAGTAAGACCGCTATAGTGTCTAGATCGGTTCGATTCCTCATGGTGCAACTTTAGGTTGTGAAGAAGGAGGACTACGCATCATCACCTCTAAGAAGGTGATGATGCGTGTCACATTGATAGTCGCGAAAAGACCTGCTCGTTTGTATTTTTTTTTCTTTTTTTTATAGGGGGCAAACGAGCAGTCGGATCCATTTTCATGACTTTCATGAGAGGTACCTCCCCGGTCGTGCCGGCCCAATTCGGCTACATGCATGCAGCGTACCTCTTCCACTTACAAACTCTACTTCTTACTCTTTATGCTATAAAAATATTAATTACTTTAAGTTTCCAGTGGCTGTTATTATTTTTTTTCATTATCTAAGGTTGAAGTGCACAAGAAGTTATATTTAATTAAGGTAATTTGAATTATATCTTATCACGTGGTAATTGTAGTTCGCGTGATGAGCGGACACCTGCAGACTTACTATTAATTTTATTAAGTGGAAGCTTCTAGATATTAACATAGAAACAACTGCGCAGTAAAACAACATCTAACAGTGTAACAAAATCTCAAACAAGCTTGCATACGTTTAAAGAGCATGGAAAAATACATAGATTTATTGTTTCCTGCCCCCTTATGAATAGACATAGAGTAACTTTATACTCCAAGTATTAAACTAGGATCTGTCAAAATCCATGCTGTTTGTGTTTATTAATATGGAATTAGTTTATTCCTTGGAGTAACGTTAATCTATGTTTATTAAGCCCTTGAAGAATCGTCTTGGGGTTTATTCCAAGAGCCCTATGTCCAGCAGCTGACGGGTAAGTGACGATGATAGGTCATAGAGGAGAGGTAATGCGGCATTGCATGTATATCGGGCAGCTACGCCTTTCCTATGGTTTCTAACAAGAATGGCCATACTTATTTACTTATCAGCCAATATCTGCTAACTGCAGGGTACAACCTTTTCTCTCTCACGCCATACTGTTCCATCCTGGACGTCCCTTATCCACTTTTGCTATTGCATTCTATGACACGAAATGAAAAAGTTCTCACTAGTCCCTCGAACTGTAAACCTCTTGCGGAAAAAAAAAATAAATTAAATATCTGCGGACTTTGCACACCACGTTAGTCTAGCCCCGTGCTAAGTACCGTAAGGACTTGTGTTACAGGTAGGTACTAGACAACGGAATATATTTAATATGTTTTTATATATTTAAGAAGTGTCATATATTTAAGATTTTTATTATAGAAATACATATATAATACAGAGATAGGGATTCGAACCCGCGTCCCCTGGCGCAACATGCTCCATTTATCCGAGCCCTGTACCACTGCGCCAGCCTGGCCGTCAAAAGAAACTGAAAAGCTTTTGTATTATCGCGTTATACGTATGTCTACAAGCGTCATTCTCTTTCTGCCACGTGTCTCTCTGCTCGTTAACGACTGCACTACAAAAGACAGAGTTTCTTCTACCTACAATTCGCAGTGGATTTAAACTCGATCTGCGTTGCTCACAGCGACCGAACCAGACCACCACAAACAAAAGATGGCGAAAGCTGTATGTTGATTGTTGCCTGTCCTACAGTTAGTACAGTTTCGACAAGAAAAAAGTAGGATACATATACATAAGTTTTTTTTTATTGTATAAGGGAGCAAATGAGCAGTCGGAGTCCTTTCAATGACTACCGACGCCCGTGGTTATACAGAACCGTTGTCAAAGTACATAGGCCTCGGCCCACAAAGGAGACGGTGACCATGGGTGGGATTCGCCGAGATTGTCTCGACATTTTCAATGATATCCCGAATTCCGAAAGGAGATAATGTAATCCGACAAAACATATATTTAAAATCAATATGGTATAGACACCATGAGACACCAGAAACGCCTTATAATATTTTTTTTTAAATGCAATGTTAATAGTAAGCAACAACGATTTAGTACGTATTTAGTTTTTAGTTTATAGTAAGAGATCACATAACATCCCCGTATGGTTATGATATCCCCGTATATCATAATCATTCACCTGAGTGGCCTCCTTTTAGGGATAAAGATAGATGCACTATCATTGATGTTTTAGATTTAGTACTTCAAAATTATCTATTTTAGTTTTTTATGGGTATAGTTTTATTTTCTTTAACGTATTATTTTTTCTTTCTTAAGAGATAATTTATGTTTTTTTTAATATATGTATGTTATACCGGGTGTTCCAGACCACCCGTCCAGGCTGATTATTTCGAAAAGTA
This sequence comes from Calycopis cecrops, assembly GCA_001625245.1. Lineage (NCBI taxonomy): Eukaryota > Metazoa > Arthropoda > Insecta > Lepidoptera > Lycaenidae > Calycopis > Calycopis cecrops. Next base: position 1,946 of record LUGF01056412.1, on the reverse strand, counting down.
AAATTTTTTTTTATCGGAGATTATTTTTGTTTTTATTTTGCTTTTGAACTAATTCTGTTTTGTTTTTGTTTTTATTCATGGTTCTAGTTTTGTTTTTGTTTTTATTTTTGTTTTTGACTTTGATTTTTGTCAAAATCAAAGAAAATCGTTTTTTGTCGATTGCAGCGCCATCTATGGCGAATCAAAAAAAATGTTCCAGACAAAATGTTTGTCTTTTTTCTTGACGAATCCGAATCTGCAAAAAAAAATACAGGTTTCCATTTGAATTTTTAAAGTTGCACCCCGTACCCCTAACAGGGGGTTGGGGGTGAGGGGTGTTTTTGGTATGATTTGATAGAGTTTCAAAAAATATTTGACACGTATTTTTTTGTTTTGATTTTTTTTGAAACTTTTCGAAATAATCAGCCTGGACGGGTGGTCTGGAACACCCGGTATATCGATATGTTTTATACATGTGATATAAGTTGTTAACGTGTAACAGTGTCATGTATTTAAAAGATTTATATTCTATTCTATTCTATTCTAGTAGTAGTATGTATTTAAAAAAAACAGAATTTTTGTATTATTATCCAAAATTCCGATCTTTTTAAATTGTCAAGGTTTTGTAATATTCCCATCTGATAACCGTACTCTGAGAGCGGAGGAGGATTTCGCAAATTTCATGACATGTGCTTCATTATTTTTTAGCGAGACGTAAAATGGGCCCTTTTCCCTGACACTAGAGCTTGAAACGGTAAAGGCACACGTATTACCAGCAGACAGACAAGAGACTGATTATGATAATGACAGAGCCAAGTACGGCTAGTTGCGTGCCGTGACGGCGCTTGTAGGAAAATTCCAACCTTATAGTGTACACTCTTCAATGAAGTAGGTAATGTTTATTGTCAATGCGCAATTATGCACAAGTAACAACTATTGTCCAACACTTACATCATCTTTGTCATCTTGTTATTTCATTTGTCTAGACTCAGGAATGTCTTCCTAGATACT
>LUGF01056399.1:42752-68996 GCA_001625245.1 Calycopis cecrops | reverse complement strand
CCCCTTGTTAGCAAAAGTCCGTGTTTGAAGTACTTGAAAATGCAAAGAAATAAGCAAAGCAAATACCCCTCACCCCCATTTGGTGCTTACGTAATACTTGGGCGACCCAATATGACACTATGTCTTTCTATTTGACAAAAAATGTCACTTCAATCAAATTTGAATTGTGAATTTGAATGACAATGATAGTGACACAATGAAGTGTGATTTTTGTAACGCTCTCTCCAGTTTTCTCCCCAATAAAATCGCGTATAGAAGTTTTACTTTAAAAGTGTAAATAGTATAAAAAATGTATAATATGAATTTCCATCAAGAAGTGACAATACATTCCATCAACTACATTCAAATTTAATTAATGACTTTAATCTACTTTAATCAGATTCCTGTGTAAACAACAATTTAACTGACTTCAAAGGAAGAGTTTCTCAATTAGTCACTTTTGGTGTTTCCGGGTAACACTACATTGAAACGATATTCTAATTGAATCATTATTACCTACATTAGTGATGGTCATGCAGTCAGTGCATTTGAGGAAAGAGGGCAACGCGACTGATTCAAAATCAGCATCGCCCTACGGAGAGATGTCGGTTCTCGCTGCATCTTTTACCGTATTTTCAATAGGGAGTGTTCCGAGGAATTGTTCGTATACCAGCAGCTGAGTTCCATCATAGGACATCGTGACAGAACTCAAAGTTCCATGCCCACCATCTTGATATTCCTAAATGTAGTACTGTGCGGTATAAACGCCATTTTTTATTGCGCACAACAATACTATGGAACCAGCTGCCTCCCTCGGTATTTCCGATCCGATACGACTTAGGGATCTTCAAGAAAAGAGCATTCCTCTTCCTTAAAGGCCGGCAACGCGTCTGCAAGACACCTAGTTTTGCGGATGTCTATGGGCGGCGGTAGTCACTAATCACCTGCTCGTTTGGCCCCTATAATATAAAAAAAAATGCGGATGTACTTGCGCGTCAGTAGATTTTTTTTTTAATAGTATAAGGGGACAAACGAGCAATCGGAGCCAATTTCATGACTACTAAATCCCATATACATCCACATAGAGACAATACAGTGCGCTGCCCTCCTTTCACCTCCCACTGTCATGGGCCGGCTATTACACACCGCACGAAACGCGACAGCACAGCTGTCACTTTACGTAGGTCACGTGTAAGCGAAAGGTACCTCCCCGTGAAGGCCCAATTCGGCTGCATGCAAGAATGCAGCGTGGCACTACCTCATCAATCAAAATTATCAAAAGGCTCAGACGACTCGTTTGCACCCCAGCAAAATTACACCAGCGGTCGTCGGTTTGAATTTGGTTTATAAAAAAATAAAATATATAAATACTTATCTTAAATTTGTGAGGTAATATAAAATATATTGGCCTATGTATAGTACCCATTAGGAAGCGGTAGTGCCATGCTGCATAGGAGGAGGTAGTGCCATGCATGGTGCTTGACACTACATCCTCCTATGTAACGGAATTGGGCCGCCACGACCGGGGAAGTGCCTCTAGCTCACTTGATACCGGCGTAAAGTGACAGCGTCGCTGTCGCGTTTCGTGCGGTTTGTGAGTAGCCGGTGGCCCATCTATGATAGTAGGGCAACGCATCTGCGTAATGTCCATGGGCGTCGGTAGTTATCAAAAGGCTCCGATTGCTCGTTTGCCTCCTTATGCTAAAAAAAACAAAAGTACCCGTAAACTTATGTTACGTACTTAGCGGTACTTAGAGGTTCCTTGGTAGTGTTAGTACTATGAGGACTTATGTTTTGTTTAAGTACTAAGTCTTGACTCATCACACTAGACCTAGGCCCTAGCACCGTTATCTAGATATTTTATTACAAGTTATCGTCAGCGAAACCTTTGCGTTTTTAATATAATTTTAAAAGTTCATTTAAAAAGAGGTTCATTTCATACCGTTTTTAGACGAAATTTTTATGTCTAACAGTATCGTACATTTGTTCAGTTGACAGTTGTTATTTTACCACCAGTTTTACTTATCGCAGGGAGCCCGAGGGAAAAACAATTGTCTTGGGACCCGCAACGAAATTAATCAAACGAAAACAGTAGCTGTGGGATTCCAATTTTTTGACAGCTGTTTATCGTTAAGAATTTACATATTCTTTTGTTTTGTGAATTTCTCTGTATTATTTATCATGTGTATATCTATATATTCTGTATCTGTGACTGGCACATTCATGGCTGGATCAGAATTAGTCACATCCTACGAATGGATTTTGTAAAACGCGAGATAGAATCCATTAAAATATTCCTAACCCAGATGATCCTAATGTTAACTAATACAACCGATTTTTTATGTCTATCTTATAATCACTAGGAAAAAATTGTTAGTGGTATTATTTATTTTTATAAAGGGGCGAACGGGCAGTCGGAGTCATTTTCATGACTAACGGCGATCATAGACATCTGCGTCGATGTTTCACAAATGCGTTGCCCCCCTTCCCCGCTCCAAATGACCCAATAACTTACACACCGCACGAAACGCGACACCACAGTTATTAATCTGTGACCACAGCTGTCACTTCACGCCGCGCCGGTCTCGTGTAAGCGAGAGGTACCTCCGCGGTCGTGCCGCCCAATACATGTATGCATGCAGTGTGCCACTCTTAACAGACGCACTACCTCTAATTAAAGAGGCTATTAATATAAAACAATTGCAATAATGTTACAAAGATAACAAAATGGCTTGTTATTCCGTCTCGGAGAAATCTAATTCATAACACGTCACCATACGCGACAACCTCCAGCGACGTGTGACGTCACCACCCTAATGGACGGGGAGGGCAGGGAGGAGGGCGGCGGATGTACAAAAGTTATACATAGTAATCACTTTATCATAATAAGTACAGGTATTACTATGTAATGCCGGCTGACAATAGGGGCCGCGTTTCGTGCGGCGTGTAAGTAGCCGGTGGCTCATTTGGAGCGGGGAGGAGGAAGGGGGGCAACGCATTTGTATAACATCTCCGCGGATGTCTATGGTCGTCGTTAGTCATGGAAATTACTCCAACGGTCCGTTTACCCCCTTATATTTGCCCCCCTTATCTTATATATAAAATTCTCGTGTCACAATGTTAGTTACCATTCTCCACCGAAACGGCTAAACCGATTCTCATGAAATTTTGTGAGCATATTGAGTAGGTCTGAGAATCGGCCAACATCTATTTTTCATCCCGATATTCCCATGGGTTCGAAAGTTACGACGGTGAAACGGCAGGCCGCATCTAGTTCTATATAAAAATGCCCTTTCAATAACCTTGTAATAAATACGCCCTTAATTAACTTTCAAATACATGAAAAATTGAATTAAAAATGCAAAAGGGCGTCAAAAACTGAAAACGCAACGCGCGGACATAGTAATGGCGGAAAAGGAAATGGAATCACGTGACGTTCCAATACGTCACAACTAAGCTTTGCTATTGTAAAAACTGATAAAAATCCGTGATCGTGGTTGTTGTAAAGCTTGAGAATCGTCGAGATTGTTAAATACTTAAATAAACCGCGTTAAAATCCATTAAAATAAAATTAGTTCTCTTTTTATAGTATATCGGGGCAAGCTTCATGACTACCGACAAGCATAGACATCCGCATAGGGGCCATATAGATTCGTTCCTACCGGCTACTTACACGCCGCACGAAACGCGACAGAACAGCTGTCACTTTACGCCGGTATAAGCGAGAGGTACCTCCCATGCCTACCGATTCGGCCACATGCATGCAGCGTGGCACCACCTCTTACTGAAAACGATACAATGCCTGAGGTGCAAAGTTCGTTGGTTTAAAGTGTGACTATAATCTCGTGTTACCACAGCATTTTGTAAGGTTTTATATTTTCGCGCTTCTTGAATATACATAAATATTTATACGATTGTAACACTTGTGTCGTAAATGTACGCGCGCCACGCATGAAACATTCATACTGCCAATATCTATATCAGATTTGAAGCACTTTTCTTTTGTGACCAATATTTTTTCATCGTTCTTATCCTTATACTTATATAACAATCTCGTGTCACAATGTTAGTTACCACACTCCTCCGTCACGACTAGACCGATTCTCATGAAATTTTGTGTGCCTATTAGGTAGGTCTGAGAATCGTCAATATTTATTTTTCATCTCGATATTTCCACGAGAACGAAACTTACGCGGATGAAACCGCGGAGCGCAGCTAGTATATTTTATAACGTGCAAACATCCCATTAGATTAGGTAGGAGGAGACGACGCCTAATTTACTTACTTATGTAAACATACAACAGATATCAGCTGTATGTAACATTTTTTTACATAACAAAGAAATTATTGATTTCCCCTGGACATTGAGACTTACTCGTGGTCTAATGGTAAACCTAACGAACTAGGTACAGACGTATCCTGGAAACTGCCTATACCTACGATATTTTCATGATTACCTTTACCTTTTATGATAAAGGTTTAAGAGAACTTCAACGTCAACCTTCTGTTGAACTTTAGTGAACGAACAATGCTCTTACTGTAACAAACATTTTAGTGTCGAAGAATGTTCTTGTTGTTACAAAAACAGTACGAACATTTTTCGGTTTCCTATTCAATTTGGGTCATTAGGGTTGTAATTTTCATGTATTTTTAGTAATGTTCAATTCCTCTATGAGCCATTATTTTTTTTCGATAAAACACTTTTTATATATTATGTAGTACAAGAAGGGCAAACGAGCTGTCGAAGTCTTCATGACTACCGACGCCCATGGACACCAGTATGATTGTCACGATGATGCGCTGCCCACTCTTCTCCTTCCCTCCAAGAGACGACCGGTTTCTCACAATTAGCACGAAGCGCGACAGCATAGCTGTCACTTTACGCAGAACTATATGAGCGAGAGGTACTTGCCCGGTGCCGGGCTGATTCCGCTGCAATGTAGCAGGGCACTACCTCTTACTGACAACTGGCAAACGAGTTTAAAGGATCGTGTTACTCGCTAGCCCCTGCCTACCCCGTAAAGGATGTGGCGTGATGCTAAATGCTGATGAAATAAAAGAAAGCTGACAATAACGAAGTAAACATGTGCACGATCATACTCACAGCACACTCAGGCTCGTCGACGTATGATCCGTTGCTGAAGTACTTCTTGGGGCACTCGGACCACGGCAGCTCCGCCTGGAAGCTCTGAGCGAAGTAGAACAGACACCAGGCTATGATGGAGTTGTAGTACAGGGCCACGTTGAACGATACCACAGCGGAGCTGATCCCAATACCGCCCAAATATGGAGACACCTGATGCCAGACCCCGATGGCGCCCTTCCGCAGTCGCTGGCCGATCGCCAACTCCAGGTAGAATATCGGGATGCCCTCAATCGCCAGCATCACGAAGTAGGGTATCAGGAACGCTCCTCCGCCGTTTTTTTGCGCCAGATACGGGAATCTCCACACATTGCCCAAGCCCACTGCGTATCCGACAGTAGCGAGGAGGAATGTCAGCTTGCTGTCCCATGATTCACGCTCCAATTCCCCACCTGCAGGCTTCACAGCGCCAACTTCTGTGGAACTGGCCTTGCTGGTCGGGGTTTCGGAAGACCGTCTATTGGGGCTGGTGTCTTCGAAGGCCTGATTTGTCGCGCCGTATATAACGTGAGTGCGATGGACTTGTCCATTCTCCATGGTCACCAATCTTCCTCTGAGTTCTTTCATCTCCATCCTGTCTATGGACCTTTGGGCGTAGAGGTCCCGGGAACTCTGCCTCCTCATCAGATGCGCTGTATTTGCCATTTTTATTCTAATGATATTCACGTAGATATGTAAATAATTATTCCTTACATATACCTATAGCTAATTATTGTCAAATTTTATTGTCAATGGAAGATTTATTTTATAATTCACGACGAATTACTCTCATTGTCGTGACAGAGGATCAATATCATCACGACGTAGACGTATATTTTGGTGATGCGAGTTTTCATTGATGTTTTAATCATTTTTCGATGGCAATTTATTGATTTTCACTACACTACTGGGGGATGAATGGAGCGTGCAGCCGAATGGCTCCCGACGCGGTCGTCGGACGTCACTGGCGGGAAACGGCCCGAGGTTGGGGTGAGGGAGGGAGCATGCGCGGTGGAGACTGGCGGTTCAGATAAAAGGGGTCTATATTGATGTCCACGTAACTGGATAGCTGTTACTCTCCGTCGTTGACGCGAACAATCAGCGCTCAAGTTACTGACGAATGAACTAAAATCAAAACTATACACCTCCTTTGGTGTATAGTTTTGATTTTATTTATTTTAGCTGACTGAAACGTTTATTTCGTTGCTACTATTTGTAGCAGGTACGATATTGCGCAATTTTGTTGATTCCTCACGACTAGGTAGGTACTGATGCGCTGTGTACTGTCTTACTTTTACAACATACTCCTCTCCCCTCCGTTAGAGGTGGGGAGAGGACACCCGCTGTCCTCGGCCAAGATAATAATAGTATAACCTATTAATCGCAATAGTCCGGTTTGCCTTCTCCCAGTAGCTGGGAAAGAAGGGGGGGGTCTGCCCCCCATCGACCACAAATACAGTGGCTTGAGCTAACCCCAGGGTGCTCGCCACTCATATCGATGAAGCTGCACTGGCTTTCAGCCCAAGCATAGTTCTACCTAAAAAAAAAACATACATTTCAAAATCTTTCACAGCAGCTATCCAGTTACGAAGAGATCAGTGGGTCATCTTGTATTAAGCTCGTATACCTTAGACGACTATAGTAATTTTTGTAATAATAATAATTAATGTCTATTATCTGATTTTTTAAGTAGGTATAAGGGGGCAAACGAGTAATCGAAGCCTCTTCATGAGTATTAATTTCAATGGACATCTGCATGATGCAGATATACCCTTCTTTCTTCCCCTTCAATGGGCCTCCGGCTACTTACAAACAGCACGAAACTCGGCGTAGCTGTCACTCCACGGCGGTATCATGCGATTAAGAGGTACGCCCCGGTCGTGCCCGGGGGTACCTCACTTAATTTCAATGCAATGTAATGTAGATTGATCTAAATATAGTTTCATAGTGATATTTTTTCTGTCTAGTCGATATTAGAAAGCGGTTGAATTGATTGGTCAGTCAAAGCACGTTTTGAGAGTACGTTGAGCGACATTACTGCCCATAAGTCTCTGGCAATGGTTTTAAGTATTAGAGAGAAGGTTCCATTGCTTTCAGTGTTTCTTTTATGTATTTTTTTCTGTAGGTACCATCTACTTTTATATCCCAGAATAAAGATGAAGAAATGAACTTTAAACTATCTGAAATGTATTCTATCAATGATTTATGATCATTGTATATTTTGATTAGGCCATATAGGAGTTTCCAATTTTGCATGTCGCGTACTTTTACGACGTGCTAATATGCGAAATTTTCAGTCGAATAGGGCCAGCACGACCGGGGAAGTACCTCTCGCGCACGCGCACGCGTCGCGAAACGCTACAGCACAGCTGTCACTTTACGCCGGTCTCATGTAAGCGACCGGCGTAAAGTGACAGCTGTGCTGTCGCGTTTCGTGCGGTGTGCAAGTAGCCGGTGGCCCTTGGAGGTGGGCGTAGATAAAAACGCGGTGCATCTGTACAGCCTCTATGCGGATGTCAATGTGCATCGGTAGTCATGAAAATGGCTCCGACTGCTCATTTGCAAATATATATATATAAATATACCGCAAAAAAAATAATAATAAAGAATAGGTGTTTGTATATTATTTAGGGAATAAACGCTCAACAATAATAATAAATAATAAACTCTTCCGGCTGATGATGATGATGATAATGGTGATGATGATGATGATGATGATATTGATGATGAAACGCTCAACGAAATGAGCACGGGGCGATTTGTTTTAAGTACTTATATTGGAAGCTTTTGCCGATTTGTCCTGGTGATTACAGGGCGATAGCTGCATATAGGTAATAAATCGATAATAGTCTCATTTCAAAGACCTCCATAGACGAGCAGAAATATAAAAGGTAAAATAAAAAAATTATAAATAATAATAAAATGTTATTTACACATCGCATTTAAAAAGAATTCATATGTTCAATAAACGCGATAGCTTCGTTGGCTAGCTTTTTGCTCACGCAACTGGCGATTAGGAAGAAGAAAGAAAGAAGGAAAGAAATATTTTTATTGGTAACAATAACAATTATCAACATCACACATACATACATTAATATAATAAACAATTTTGATAATGGTACTGCAACCAATAGAGGTGGCCACTCAGCATTTGCCATGCCTTTGGTCTAGTGGTCAGCGTGTTCAACCGCAGACGCCAGGTCCTGAGTTCGAATTCCGGGTCGAACCAAAACTTCGATGTTTCAATTTTTAATAACAGTTAGGAAGCTGGCGGTGTTACACCCCCGTGTCTCGGAGAGCACGTTAAGCCGTCGGTCCTGCTTCTGATTTCTCCCCGGTTGTGTCGGACTGCGTCCCATCAGAATATGAAAATGAGGGAATAGATAGTGCACTTGTGTCTGCGCATACACTTGTGCACTATAATATGTCCTGCGCATAGGCCGAAATCGGCTAGGACAATATTATTATTGTTTATTACCATTAGGTATAAAATATGTTATAATATAAAGATTAGCGAAACATATAAACATAAACGATAGTAATAATCAAGGGACTTGATTCCGCAGACAAACTGTGCAAACAGTTTTGCGGGACACTACATAAACCAAATTGTAAACAGAATGTTTTTGATAATAATAAATAAATAAAAATAAAAAAAATAATATATCTGTTACCTGCCCGTGGACTAACTTAGACTTGGCCCGGGGTCGCACTCGCAAAGCACTTTCCTTTCCTCAAGGTTGTTGTTTGCGCTAATGATGAAGTAAGTTAGTTATCTGATCTGTGCTTAGCCAGTTTATTGGTAGTTGTACAGAGATGGCGCTGATGTACTCAATTTACGAATAAGGATCAGCATCGCGTCATTCGCCATTCGCAATTCGCCTTTCGTTCGTTATACGTTCTTCTTCCAGCTCGCTCCCCGCATGGCGCTGATCGCTTTAACACGCTTTATGTAATAGATTTAAATAATATATATACCGCTTTTTCTATTATTCAACCATCGTATTAGTATCAGTGTGAACTATAGTGAGAGTGGAACGGCGGTCCATTGTGCGACTATCACAAGCTACGCTGCGACTCCATAGATGGTAGGTACCTACAGAAGAGACCAGAGAAGAGAAAGCAGAGAAGTGCACAGCTATCGGACCTGTGGGCTGCCCATCATCTGGTGAGTCACGCTTTGGATACCTTCTTGCTTCATCGTACAGGCGCATTCATCATTCCACTCAAAATACCTATATATACATGTTTCGCAAATAATTTTTCGCTAAATCGCATTCCCGCTACACCAGTTGTGGTACTGGATGTTAAATGGAGTTGATTTGGGGCTCGTAAAGACGAGACGAGAGTGGAGGGGCAGTTAATCCGGGGCTTTTTACTTTTTTATTCAAGTAAGTTTTGCTAATATAAAAACCGGCCAAGGGCGAGTTGGACTCACGCACAGAGGGTTCCGTAGATGAGGAAATATGGAAAGAGTAGGTATGTATATATAAATACTTACTAGCTGCGCTCCGCGGTTTCACCCGCGCAAATTTCCATCCCGTGAAAAACATCCCATAGCATCCCACAGGAACATTTTTTCGGGATAAAATATAGCCTATACGGATTCGGAAGAATCCCTCTAAGTATTGGTAAAAGAAATTTTGAATTCGGTCCAGTAGTTTTTGAGCCTATTCAATACAAACATACAAAAATACAAAGCTTTCCTCTTTAAAATATTAGTATAGAAGTATAGATTTAATAAACCTGACAATAATAGATAAAGTTAAGTCTTACGGGCCGGGCGTATGCACTCACCTTATAAGAAACGAGCAACTAATATAAGTTTGTAATGTATTTTCTGCGATATAGGAAAGTTTTATAAGACCCTGACTTTTAAAAGTAAAGAACCTTCAATTTTAAAAAACAATTTATTTTTCTACATAATGTACCCATTAAGTAAAGTTTTCTCGACATTGAAAAAACGAATTGGTTCTACCTTCCTACGAAAAAAATATAAAAAAGTTTCTATTCAGCCGTAATGAAACGGACTTATCTAACCGCCCCAGTAACCATTAATTGCTAACTTTCCGAAGTTCACGATTCTGGGTCAAGGAAAAGTACCCTTTGCAAGACACAATATACAAAAAAGAATTCGTTTTATCTTTTTGGAACCCAAAAAATACTTTGTTTCATTTTAAAAATGTTACCTCAAAATATCTTTTTTTCTGACAAATACTAATCCTAAACTTACACACTAAATATCTTTAAGTCCATCAACAAACTTTGAGCAAAGTCGAAAAGACAAGTTATTTATGTAAATCCTTGGGCGGGCGGGAGCCGGGGAGGTTTTATCCGCCCCACGGCCCGGTGATTATAATTATCTGTCGTTTACTTAACTCGAGAATCTTCTCTTCATCAGCACTTTCAGTGAAAACATTATTTAGCATAACAAACGAGCCATAATAATAACAGTAATAAATATTGTAATAAAATTATTTTAACGGGTTTTATTTCTGTTTATTTAAGTATTTCGCAATCCCGATGTTTCAGATGTTTTACAGCATCATGGTCACGGGTGGTCTCAGATCACAGATGTAATGATGGTAATGATGTCATAAGTCATTAAAAGTACCCGAAAATGTGTGTGTATGTATGTGTGTGTGTATGCGTGTGTGTGCTGTGCGTGTGTGTGCAATCAAAGACATTTGATTACTATCGCCGGTTTAACATCCATATATGCAGACGCTGTTGTTGTTATTCTTTATCTTCATGCACGCAATGGGCCACGGGCTACTAACAGACCGCTCTAAACGCGCCGTCACTTTTAAGAGTCTACCATGAAGGTACAATTCAGCTGTAATACAGCATGGCACTATCTCGTACAAAAATATTAAATCGTTTTGAGTTTCCGATGGACCGTTCGAGAAGGTTTATTTTTATAGCACAATGGTGAAAACGGAATAAAACTTCAAACCTCTCGACATCTCTCCCGTGGGTAACTGTGAAGACAAGCCGGAGTACTTAGAGCGTGGAAGCAATCGTGGGCTCAAGATCGTGCCGCTCCAAGTGAGCAATTAAGTCTGCCGGGGCCGTAATAAATGTGAAAAAGTATGATTAACAACAACATAATATAACAGTTAACATAAGTAACTTAAAAACATCCTACTAACATGATAAATGCGAAAGTTTGTATGTTTGTTTGCATGGGCGTACCCAGGTTTTGAGCCGAGGGGGGGGGCAAATCTCGAACCCAGGCTCTGAGCCAAATATGATTTTAAATAGTACCTACCTACTTACTAATAGTAAGTGCGAGGTAGTATGAGGTTCCGAAAATCCGGAGGGGCAGCTGCCGCGACCTGCCCCACTCCCCTTCGGTACGCCCATGTTTGTTACTCCTTCACGCAAAAACTGCTGAAACGTTTTTCATGAAATTTGGCACACACATAGAGGGTAACTTGGATTAACACATAGTATAGTTTTTATGCCGAAAAAATATTCCTATAGGATGCCATGGGATGATTTTCTATTTTCTACCGGAGCGAAATTTTCAGCGAAATAACAGTAACAGTAATACTTTGTCAATACTTAGTTATTATATTTGTTAATTTAATTAATCAGAGTTAAGGTTTCACATCTTTTGTCAATACTTAGTTATTGTATTTGTTAATTTAATTAATCAGAGTTAAGGTTTAAATGACGACATCTCAATGTCGCCCGAGTTGTGTCTCTTGTTAGGGCCTCGCTAAGGGCTTGGCAAGTTTGTTTACAGTCTCAATTAACGCTGTGGGAAATTTACTGGATACGAGTTGGTATTCCCCCTCCATTGTGGTGTGCTTTGCCTTTTTTGTTTAGTATAAGCGGGCAAACGAGCAGTCGGAGTTATTTCTACCGAAGCCCATAAATAATACGCCCATAAGCATCCACATGGTTATTCAGATCCGTTGCCTTCCTTCATCCTTCCCGCAGCTGACATTTCACTCCGGTTTCGTGTAAGCGAGAGGTACCTCCCCGATCGCGCCGGACCAATTCGGAGCGGCACTATATCTTACTGAAGTATAGATTAATGTTATCACAAGTGTTATATATAGTTAGGAAAAGGATCTTTTTAGGAAGTGCCAGCATTGCAGAGGGATTGGGCCGACGCGGGGAGGTACCTCTCGATCACAATTCCGCTGTAGTGACAGCAATGATGTCGTCTTTCAAGCGGTCTGAGGGTAGCCGGCGCCTCAATAGAATGGAGGAAAGAAAGAAAGGAAAACATTTATTCGGACACAATACAAGAGACAACAACAACAGAGTCTATTAGACTTATTGCGCCCCGCGGTTTCACCCGCGTAAATTTCCCGTGGAAAATAGAAAATGATCACAAGGCATCCCATATGAACATTTTTTCAGGATAAAGACTACCCTATGTGTTAATCCATGTTACGCTCTATGTGTGTGCCAAATTTCATGTAAATCAGTTGAAAGTTTTAGCGTGAAGTAGTAACAAACAAACAAACATACAAACTTTCGCATTTATAATGTTAACAGGATAACACACAATTACAATAACATTCCCGGCCGCCCGGGTGGCTCAACCGGGTACAGCGATGGGCTCGACAACTGGGTTGCCCCTACCGACCAAACCCCTGCAGGTGCTTTCAGCCGCTATGATTGGAGGGCCCCGGATCTAGGCAACAGGGCGCCTCCAGCGACAGGCTTGCCTCGGTGAAAAGGCCAGACTCCACCTCCTTAGGGACTGTCCGGCTGCCTTTGAACAGTCCCTAACTCTACGTTGGAACCGTGCAATGGGGTCAGGTTCCCATCCTACCCCTGGTCCCAATGCTCCAACGGAGCACACCACGCCGTTCGTCCGGATCCAATCCGCCATCTGCTGATTCAGAGGGACGGGTGGAGAACCTTTGGCATTGGCTGGTCCCATCCGCTGGGCGGCGGACCAGCCGTTAAACGGCCGCAGAGGACAGGGAGGACGGCAACGACACACCGCATCTCCTCTTCCTCTGCGGCCCCACCGCCAACGCAACAGACGGTGAGCCCCCGTTCGGTCGCGGGAGATAGGGTGTACGGCAACGACACGCCGAGACACCTCTCCTCCCGCGACCCGTCCTTCATGGACGCATCCAGAGCGGGCCCTAACGAAGCCCACCCGACGCGTCCCCACCCGGGATCCCTCTTGGTTCACCGTGGTTGTTCTAGCCACGGCTACTAAGCCCCCTCACCACGACAATTTAACACCACTAAGGGACAAGTTTGTGCGTTTACCACAAAAAAAACCCATTTGTCGTATATCCTCGTTTTCAGAATACTCCTCGAATGACCTCAGCCAATATCGGTATACTTGGTGTCGACATATCGAGTAACGTTCAGTTCCGCGGTCACTTGGAAGCGAAGGCTAAATTAGCCTCTAAAAAGCTGGGTGTCCTCAGCAGACCAAAGCAATACTTCATGCCAGCTCATGTGCTACAACTATACAAAGCGCACGTCCGGTCGCACATGGAGTACTGCTCTCACCTTTGCGCCTGAGTCCCTCAATATCAACTCGCTCCACTTGACCGCATTCAACGTAGAGCGACTCGAATCGTTAACGACCAATGTATATCCGAACGGCTTGATTCTCTGGCGTTACGGAGAGATGTAGGCTCGCTCTGCATTTTCTACCGTATCTACAACGGGGAGTGTTCCGAGGAATTGTTCGGGTTAATACCCGCAGCAATTTTAAAATATTAAGTTTAAAGTTTATTTTTTCTATTACATTAAATATTAAATAAATAAATATTTTGAGGAAGACTGCTCTTTTCATGTATCTTTGCATCTAAGCATATTTCTCATTTAAAAAAAATATTATGTCACTGTCAAAAGCTACGTCGACATTTCTGAGGACGTTTTCGTGACATATTCCAACAAATTTAGTGTAAATTGCAATCGGAAAAACTTTACATACTCAATGCACGAAGTAAGTAGAGTAATTTTAACTACCTTGACATCAATTGACCGAGTGATGACGATGATATAGTTTATAAAATGCTCCGATTGCGAAAGTGATTGAACTTGAACGATAAATTCGACTAGTTACGTTACAAGAGACGAAATGTATTGTTTACAATGGCTGATCCCTGTGCTATTGATACCGAAGCCTGTCAACCCGGCACTTGTAAATACACACGTTATGTTCATGGTGCTATATTTAATTGGTTTTTTTCTGGAGCGAAAACCGTGTACTGTATGCAGTGTTGTCTTCCTAGCAGCTGTGATTCTTATTTGTTATAGCGGCATCGGAAATTGTTTATTTTGGGCGACCCAATGTGAGGGGGAAAAGTATGAAACGTAATACATAGAACAGTTGAACTTTACAATAAGAGTTGCCTTTAAAAGTGCTCAAAATGCAACGAAAAAGTCCTGCTATAAAGTTGATATACATGCCAGAGGGCAAGTTCTTGATGTGGTGAATAAGATATTTAATTGTGTAATATTGTAAATAAAATTTTATTTACATGATTCATGCATGTGTCAATATGTACTTAGTACTTTTATCGTATATTAAAATTTAATTATAATGTGATGGTATCTAAACAGTAATTAATAGTTAATGTTATAATAAATAATTCAGTTTTTGTTTATGTTTTACTTACCTTGCATTTTTATTTGTATGTGTGTACAATGTATTTCAAATCGGACTAAAGCCGTCCACTGCTGAAAATAGTTCACTTTTTGAGTGCCAACAAATATTATTATTTCTTTTATTAGTATAATTTATCCACAAACCTATTATAAAACTACTGAAAAATTATATTATGAAACCTATTATTTTTATTTTATTTGGAAAATAATACTAATGTATAAAAGTAGGTTCATTTTCGCATATAATGTGATAATAGATAAATATCACATAATAGGTTAAAACATACTGTTTGGTTAATGTTAATATAAGTTAGATCTGCAATTTGTTAAGCATTAGTTACCTATTATTTAAAAATTACGGAATACATTACGCAATAACTACATTTATTTTGCTCCCATAATATCTTGTTTAATGATTAAGAATATAATAGTGACACCTGTGATATTCTCTTCTTTATTTGAACCCATTGCTGGATTTAGAGTAAAACTTCTTCATCCAATTAACCCAAGTAGGCCCAGATGGGGACATGCAGGTGTCTTCAACTTTATTCCCTACACTAAATCCTAGTGGTAGATCTTACTTTATAGCTTAGAGGAAAAAAATCTATCCAATTTGGTGATTATTTACATGTGTTATGTCCATAATCATCATAGTAACATCAAGTTGTTCAGTAAGGCTGTAGATAGTAGCATAAAGAAAGACTGCTTGCAGTTGTTGCGGTAGATGTAGAAGAATGTAAATTGCCTCAGTGGAATATGGGCTCCTGGAGAAATAAGGTCTTGAACTACAGGTAAGTTGAAAACTCAATTACTGCTACTGAGTAATAAACAATTAAAAAAAGAATATTAAGCGGATTTTTCATTTTTAAAAAACAATATACCTATAACCTACCTCTAGTACTCCTCATACGATAACTGGGTGAAGGCTATGCTGACATACTTTGTGTAAGTTGAAATAGAAAAGGAGGAAAATGTATGACTACTAACCACCATCTTAGGTAAAAGTCCTACTTTATCCTTCTTTCTTACTTCCTGAGATAAATTATTTCACATCCTTGATATCTATGTATTTAAGATATCTAATATACTATATTAGTATTATTATGCATGTTATGATTATAAAAATGGTTGCGAATACCACCTATGTATCATTCTAACTGTGGCATCTTGAGTCAAGTTTGTTATGAAAAGACCTATTTATCTATCAAATTTCTTATGCTCATGATTGAGAAGCAGTATTGAAATAATGCTTATCACATTTTGCATTATGAGCCATTAGTGTTAATGGGTTACATAGATAAAAGAGCAAGTTTACGTGTAGGTCATTCGAAACTAAAAAGCTCAAACTGTTCAAACTCTAGTTGTGATAAAATATCAATTGATTTCCCTCAATCTAGTTATATTCATTTCTGCATAAACTTGATTTTACTCTTCTAACCCTATGATGACCCTACTTACTTAACAGCAACCATCTAGGCAGGTATAGGCTCTTCTCTTTCACGTTATTATCAATTGTATGACTAGCATGCAATTCATACCCATTCTGTGTCGCTAATGATGCAGTCTTCCCACCATGCCGAGGACTCCCACAGACTGATATCCCTCTCGTGCCTGTATATAATATATAATGAAGTTCTCTCCAGCCGCCTCACCAGCATATACATAAAAAAAACTAGCTAAGGATGGAAGCTAGAGATTCATAATAATTTTATTGTTCAAAAAGGTCATAGTATTTTTTTTACAATGAGTTTGTAACGTCACTAGACGAGTTAGGTATCACAAACAAGTTTAAGTTAAATAAAAGACACACAAATTAGATAATAATGAATTTATTGCGAGCTGTTCACATTTGCTGGTAGTTTTTGACGGTTTTGTATTTCAGTATTATCATTTTGTAAATAAGACTTAACCTATTTTAATTATATTTCCGCACCTGAAAATAAAAACTGATATTAATCATACGGTACTTGCAATACACTTGTGCAAAGCTTTTATGAAAATCTCTAACAAAACAAGTTGAGGTTATGATGCAAGTTTGACGTTTGATCATCTCTTCAGGGCAGGATTGTTTACCGATTTTTTTACAGTATTTACACTTACCGTTTATCTTAATCTTCTGGCTTCACGTTCAGATTCAAGAAGGGTAAGGATATCGCCTTCACGCACTGGTCCCTTAACGTTTCTGATGATCTGACGTGTGGTTTCTCCCAAGAATTCCACTTTAACTTGGGTACATTGTCCTTGGGAACCAGTGCGGCCCAGGACCTTCACAACACGGGCAAGAACGTTTGGTTTATCCATTTTATATCAGATATCGAGCAAAATAGAAAATATACACGTGCCACACGACGAGCGTGAACGTAAAAGAATTGACAGATAAAAAGACGTTTAAAGGGTTGCCATATTAAATATTAATATTTTTCGAGAATTTTAACATAGATTGTAAATAAACTCATAAATATTTTTTATTCGATATAAATAATTTAATAACAATGCCTTATTTCTTCATCAATTAATTACAAAAACGCAATATGTTATATTAAATCAAAACTTGTAAAAGAAAGAAGAAAGAAATATACTTTCTTTTGCATACAAATAACAACAGTAATAATAATAACAATGATATACTTATCGAATTTATGTACACAAAGACGGTCTTATTGCTAATTAGCAATTTCCATTGAGTTATTATTACTGATTACTACGTAGTACATATAACTCAATGGCAATTTCGGCCAGACAACCTTTGGACAGATGATACAATATTTGGGTACATAGACAGATTTCTGTCTACGTTTGGCTTAGATCATTTACTAAATGATCTAAGACGTTTGGGTATAATATTATATATAGGTAACATAGAGAAAAAAAAATAAACAGAAAAGAGTTGATAATATCTTAGCATTGTAGTGTATGTAACCCGATTTTTAACCCAGCTATTAGTTAACTACTAAATCGTGGCTCGAATCTAAGAATCTCTCATAAGATATAATCAGAGCATATAACATATTCATATTAGACAAGATTTAAAATTTAATTAAAGCAAGTTTTGCACAAAATCTATAAACTCCTGTGGATCCTTGGTACTCTGCACTCTTAGCGGTCCTTGGGGCCCCACTATAAAAAATTTACTTGTAAGTTTTTTAACCAAAGGAGACGTGTTATTTTTAGTTATGTATGGACCCTCGGCTCTTTTAAATTTCAAATAGTTACGTTTCTCACTTCTTATAAACAAAAATATTTTCTGTATTATATTTTAGCCATACCGAAAGGCAAAGAAATCGTCTACTACAGACTACTACCAGTTACAGAACTGTTGCTGCATTTGGAATTTTCCATTTTTTTATACTTATTTAATTTTATTTATGAGTACAAACGATGATCCAATGTGTTATGATTTTTTTAGTGTGACAGGCGCCATATAATATCTGCAGATATATAAAATAACATTCCGCTGGTCCAGTAACCGGGAGGACAACAATCAACATAATTATATTATACCTAAACTTAGTTTACTAGCTGCGCCCCGCGGTTTCACTACCGTAAATTTCGATATCGTGGAACATCATACCATAGCTGATATCATCCCATAGGAACATTTTTACGGGATAAAACTATGCTGTGTTTATCCAAGTTACCCTCAAGGTGTGTGCCAAATTTCATGAAAATCGGTGCAGCAGTTTTTGCGTGTAGGATAAGATTCCAGCGTAGACAGAAAATCCAGGTTCCATTTGACACAGATGACAGAGCATTCTGTAGAGTCATGAATCAATCGAAGTGCGGGAATTAAAGTGTTACCAACTTATGCTTCCCCCAAATTAAGGGTGAAAATATTTGGAATGACCAAAAATAAGTTTTATATAAATTAAACTGTAGATGTCATTCTGTCTGTATGTGCGGCTCTCACACAAAAACTACTGGACGAATTTTGATGAAACTTTTTGAATACGTAAACGGTAACATTTAGGCTATAATTTATCATTAAATAAAATGCTGCAGGTATCTCAAACAACAACACTATTGTAGTGGCAAAATAATGGGTTAACAATTCGCCCACATATAAACAATACACGATAACATGACAACATATTTTCCATAAATGACAGGACAGCGCCAGTCGGGTCCACTAGTACTTAATTTAAACAAAGTAAAAATATTTTGACTGTCCAATATGGAACAATATTACTTTAAATTAATCTATATATTTCCTTTTTAATTAAATAAAATGCGCAATCAATCAAATTTATAATTTTTGTTTCCTTTCCTGTTGTCAGCAAATAAAAGTTGTAACATTTAGGTTAGTAGCACTTTGCTCTGATAGATTTACGACTTAGCCCTATCCACATTGCTATGAATAGCCTTTAGATTTTTAAGGGCGATGTTAGTTATCACCTAGCTTGATTGCCCTTGATACTTAAAAAACCCCCGAGGTTTAAATCATAATACTTCGGTTGTAGATACCTGTTTAGGCTGCAATGTAATAAGTGAGATTAATAAAAATTAAGTATTAAGTCTTCTGACTCATCAATAAAATTTTTATCAAAAAAATAATTTGGAGAATAAATTGTAGCATTTTCAATGGAAAAATAAAAACGAAACTAATTGATAAAAAATTTAACATTTTAATTAAATAATGTCTTCTTTATTTCACAAACTTTACAAAGCTTCTGCACTATTTGTTCCATAATTTACTCTCACAGAACGCAAATAAAAATCACACAGTCTTTACACTTCACAATAAACTAAGAACAGGTCTGGAAGACAGACACTATGTTGCATGCTTTTCATAAAATAAAAAAGTTTTCTTTTCAATTGAACTTGTGCTGGTGACATTCTATTTCCATTTATATACTATGTAGTATTCCATATAAGACCTATTCTTATTTTATTTTCACAATCTCACATCACGGCAAAGCTCGATGTTATCTATCAATAAAATTAGTCATCACCGACAGATCTTTTCGCTTTCCTTAAACGAGGAGATTGTTTGGGCGATTTTGGTGATTTTTCTGAAACAATAATATCATTATTAACTTTTGAATTTGTATAAATGACCAGAATTTTGAAAATAAAATAAGGGAATCTTTAGTGTTCTTAAATGCATTAAATGCATGCATATACAGGTTTACTTTTTGGTCACCAGACAAATTTTAAAATAAGGAAGTAAACAAAATTTCCAGGATGTTTTAAATTTTATCGTCTAATTGTAATATTTTATTAAATAAAAATCAATTTGAAATGGTCCTTAAAAATACATTGATCGTTGTTCGCACACGAAATGTATCGACTTCAAGGCCAATGACGCAGGCCGAGCGACACTCGCGAGTTAGATATGACGTGGTGACTAAGAAATATGTTTATGGAAAAAATAATTGTATTCAATTATTTTTTATTTTTTTATTTCATAAATCGAATGTATCTGAACCAAACCTGCAAATTTGGCCGGTGACCAAAAGTAATCCTGTATAATGCATAATATACACATAATTGGCAATAGCCACTATGGTTGGAGCTCATCAAAAAAGACCATTACCACAATTTTGCATGTGCAGCTATCATCCTATCCCTACTGACAAGTGTAAAGTAAAACCGGTTTACACAATTTGTAGGATAATTTTACAATTATTTTATATGCAAAATAACCTACAATTTTCTATACATACACATTCTATGGTATGTACTTTTTGTAGTACTTCTTATTATCAGAACAAAATTTTTATGTAAGAAAATGAAAAAAAAAGGAACTAATTGCTTTTAAATTTCATTTCTTTAAGTTCATTTCAGAGATATTGGAGAGTGTGAGCTAGAGATGGCTAATTCAAACTAAGAGCAAAAAAGAAAACTAAGCATATCTAGAATTCGGAACATACACTTATATAATATGTAATTATACTTACTAAGCTGATTAACAACTTCCTTAGGTAACCAGTCATAATCAACATCATTATCAGTTCCAGTTTCCAGGGGTTTAGGTGCAGACCTTGGAGACCTGCGACGAGCCAACGATGACAGAGCTTGTTGACCCAAAACAAGGATTAAGACACAAGCGGCTCCGAGGAACAGATAGAGGAAGAAAGTTTCACCATCAAGACCTTCCGACACCTCTACAATGTTTACTGTTTGGTTGTATACAGCCTCCTGTAAATATGATACAAGCCTATGTTAATATTTAGTTGATTTAGACTTTCAATGTAATAATATATTGTTGAGATTAATGTAGATGTCTATTCATTTTTTAAATAAGTATATTATGTTAGCTAAAAATCAAACTAAAATGTTATTCTGAAGTAAATTAGATGCTACTACACAAATTGTTATGGGAAATATACAGGCACATAAATTTTCAAATGAAAGTTATTTTACTGCAGATAAACTTTAACAATTTAGTAAGAGGTAGGGCCATGTTGCATTGCAGCCAGTTTTGGCCATCATAGCCAGAGATACTTCCTGTCTCAATGATTTTATGATACCCTGACAAAGTGAGCTATACTATTGCATTTTGTGTGATATGTGGAGTGGAAAGAAGGAGCCCCCCTTCTTTCCTCTCTTTCTCAACTGCATAAAAAATACTCTGAGAATGTTACCTGATAGGAGTTGCCACTGGCATCTCTGTAGTTAAGTTGGATGTTAAATCCAAATGGTCGTCCAGCGAAAGCTTCATTGGGAATGAAAGAATAAGCGAAGGTAGCCTCTTGTGTTGGTGCTACTTCTCTGTAGTAAGGGAGAGCTGTGAAGTTCTGGATGTAGTATGTATAGTCCATTGGATATCTGAATGATGCTTCCATTGTTTCCACTGTGTAATCCTCAGAGCCCTTATTAATGAAACCTACAAGGAACTCCACTGGCAATCCGGCTTGGATATCTGTTGAAGAATACACATTAATGATTTTAAAATTGAATTTTTCAGACTAACTTAAATTCAAGAACATCCCAAGAGAGTGAAGGGAGGTTACTACATTTTTTTTTTATTATATAGGAGGGCAAACGAGCAGCCGGAGCCATTTTCATGACTACCGACGCCCACAAACATCCGCATAGAGACTATACAGATGCGCTGCCTTCCTTTCTCCTCCCACCTTTACATGTGTAAAATATCAACTACTACATTGAACAAAAGCTCTGGTTGGGCTATGGGTTAACAATATACTTGCTTACATATTCAGTGGTATATCTTATGTCATTGTTTTGCTTGCATCAGTTATTGAAGTAAACAAAATTCTGTCATAAAATGTATTCACAAAAAGAATTTGAGTTAATATAAAATAGAAAAAAATGTTTCATCATAAATCTAACTAATCATACACTTAGAGACATCACTTTGTCTTATTCTCATCTTAAACTTTGCCTTTAATGGGTAAAAATGAAAAATTACAAAGACAGAAAAGTACACATCACATAAAGGCTAGCTGTGTGCTGTGGCTCTATTTGGGGAAGGCCTATGCCTAGCAATGGACAACTTCTGGCTGCTAATGAAGATGAAACAAATGTACTATCTATGTAAAAGAAAGAAAAAAGAATGCATTGTTTTATTTACTAGTTAGCATCACAATAAAAACAGGGATTATAGAAGAGTTTACATTCTATTTTTAGCTTGACATCTTACCAAAGGCCACGTCTCCAGATATGGGCAGAGGTTTGGTGAACAGTATGGTGGTGTCAACATCTTGTGAGGATTTTATAATTGAGTCTTCGTCATCACTAACATCATCCCCTACCACCTGATTGTCTTCACCCTCAATGTCTACTAAGTCATCCTCCTCTTCTGCTCTTGCAAATATGGTATTGCCTATAACATTGAAATATATTTAGGATAATTCACAGTCTACACATTTCTAACGAGATATAAGATCAGTTTTATTTACATAATTCATTCTTCAAGTGTTAGAGAACTAAGTATGTAACTATGTGTTATACAACACATAATTACATACTTAGTGATTTTATTATTGCTTTTACTACTGTATTTAATTATTGCATAGCTACACAACATGATATTAATTTATATGTTTTTCTTAGAACTCTAAGAAACATATAAATAAAAATACACTTTCATATTCTGAAGATAGCATTTATGAGAATTTTTAGAAGTCTTTGTGATCTGAATATGATGTGATTGTTATATTTATATTTCAATAATTACATTGTGGATTCTTTAAATGATTACAGAATGCAGATGTTTCATAACAAAGTAGGTTACTATAGTATTATTAGTTAATGCCTTGGTAAATTTCGGCAAAATACTAATGAATTATTAACAAATGAAGGTAAATAAATAGAATGACAGTGCTTTTTCTTTCACATTAAGATATAAAACCCTATGCCACGTACAAATACCGATACTTTCTATAAAATTAAGTATTGAATAGTTAATACTCACCACTTTGAACACATAATAAGGCTGCTGGTAGTACTAATAATATCAAATATATTAATTTCATTTTGATTAGTTGCTATTATTGTACTGCGAGGTTAAAGTTAAATTTAAAATTGACTCTCCGTTCACTTTCCTCTGCACAAACCAGCCACTACAGCGTCGACTCGATCGTTCCAATGCCAGCTTTTATTTCCAACTCGATTGACGTGGAACTGGAAGGCACATCTGTCATCAGTGTTGCTACACGTAAAAAAATGTTGCAGGAGATAATTTTTTACACCAAAATTACATAAAACTATTCTAATTTACTTTTGCCTTATTTTAATTTTTAAAAGTGTGATCATTCAGCATTCATAAGAAGAGGGCATCCACTAATCTTAATCATGCTTTTGAAATAAATTGAATCGGTTAACTATATTTTATTTACTACTGATGAATCAAGGAAGGACTTTTTAGAATATCTTTCATTAAAAAAATTATAACATACCAAAAAAATATACGATATCTTTTTTAAATTATGCGATAAGTAACGAGATATAAATTAAATTAAAAAGTAGTAAAAAAGAGAAATATACAAAAAGTATATTTATTAGTAAAGTATATTTTGTCTTTCTAAGAGAAATGATTGAAAGTTTGTTTTATTCTGTCGTTCTAAAGTTTTATGAGCATACGTCTATTAAATTATTTTATTTGTGGCGATTAAAGTGGCGATAAACACAGCTAGATAATAGCTATATTATTGTTCTTATTGCTATTTATAGTTCAACTCATTTCGGACACTTTTGATATAAATCAACTTCAGTGATTAATTCATAAATACTTATTTATTTGTTTTATAACACATTCATTTTTGTTTGCATTTTTGACTACCCTGATGAGGAATGGTGTGATAGCCCAGCAGAATTATGATTAGTAGTAGTGCCGAAGGTCACATTTAATAATAAGGCGCGCTTACAGAAAGATAAAATAAATAATAATACACGAGATCAGCGTAAAGTGACAGGTGTGTTGTCGAGTTTCGTGCGGAGTATAAGTAGCCCGTGGCCGATGAAGTTGTGAGCCGTGAGGAGGAAGGCGGACAACGCATTTGCTTATCTCTATGGGGATATCTATGGGCGTCAGTAGTCATGTAAATGGGTCCGACTGCTTGTTTGTCTCCTTGTATCATAAAAATGTGAAATATTATTAATATTATATTTGTTCTCATAACAAACTATGAAACTAGTAGTGACATCTGTATTCCCGTAATAGACGCTTCATAAACTCAACAGATGTCACTAGTTTGAATTTTGCAGATGAAGATAACAGTAATTTTGTAGATGGCGTTGTTTGAGGAAACTTTGGTTTTTAATTTTTATGAATCAAGAAGTAATAGTTTTGCAGACAATTAATTAACGAGAACATGAGTAGACATAGTAATATATTTTATTTCAGTTATACCGGACAGTCTTGGACCGAGAGGCCTAGCTAAGGGGTCCTCCACCCGTGCCTCTGAATCAGCAGAGAGCGGAGAGCATTTGGAAGAGCGGCGTACTGGCGAGTACTGGGGCCAGGGGTCAGGATCGGAACCTAACCCCATCGCACGGTTCCGACGTTGAAGGTAGCTGATCTAGGTATTCGGATCAGCTGACGGAACCTGACATCTCAACAAATGCGGCAGCTGGTACCAGCAGTGGTTTTAGCCAGTAGTCGGCCCTTATTAGGGTCAGAAGCAGGCACTCCACACCGGACCCCATCCAGATCCAGTGGCAGCTCATAAAAGTTACAAAAGGTAGTAAGTAGTAAGAGTAAACAAAAAATATGGTATACAGGGAGCGGAGCTGGAAAAACCAAGCATATCCGAAGAGAGTCGGGTCCGAAAATGTGTCGTGGCCTAGCTAGCTACTAGAGTTTCATACAATTCTAGTGCGACAATATTGTTCCAGGGTGCAGGGTAATCTGCGACACTACTAGACTGATTTTAATAAAAAAAGATAAGATAAGTAAAAGAAGATATGTAAGATTAAGTATCTTTGTCCTACTTATAATGTCGGCCATGCTGTACAATATATTAAAAATAAGGGTAAGGTTTAAAATATAAAATATTACTATACAAATCACGAATAAGTTAAGACATTAGATACAGCTAATTGGTAAAACCTTCTGAAAAGGGCACGTTCATTTGCATAAAGAAAATATTGTGGCACCCCTTTGAGAGGGAATCTGTCACATTTTTAGTAAGAGGGCGTCAAAGGTTACCTTTTAGAATACCTTAGTAGTCCTGAGGTAGCTACCTAATTACAACATTTGCAGAACAGTGGCAGAATTTTTTATGTATTTTCACCGTCATTCTTATTATGTACATAATCAAAATTTACGAAACTTATTTTGTAATGCTAAAAATATTCATTACCCAAGATGTATTATTTTTAAGGTAGATGTTATTTTTTCTTTTATCCTTATGTAGTGAAGTTTATTTAACGTTCATAAATAAATGTGTTATTTTAAATCAAGAGAATGTACTGTGGCAATTTCCGGGGAGTAGTTTTAGGGGTAAATATTATAAAGACTTGGTAACACTGAGTTCGGTTACGTTCAACAACTGGGCTAATTTTAATTTCAATCGAATTTAGTTATAGATAGCTACACGTATATATTACATGTATATTTGGTGTGAGTTAATTTGTTGATGTGTTACCCAAAACATGGCTAATAAAGGTATTTTATATTAATTTTTAAGCTGTGCCGATACTTATAAAATTAACTTAAATATTTGAGCTCCAAATATAAATGAATATTTAAAAAATAGTAAAAGTACATAGTCATCATATTGATATTTGTATTGTATGTATAATAAATGTATGTGTGTATGTATGCAGTAAAGCTACGAAATCCCACTCGACTGATCTCCACCTTGTCGTGGTGAGGGGGCTTAGTAACCGTAGCTTGCACCACCACGGTGAAGACAAGAGGGATCCCAGGAGGGGATGCTCCAAATGGGCTTTGCCAGCGGCCGCTTTGGATGCTTCCGTGGAGGAGGGGTCGCGGGAGAAGAGACTTATCGGTGTATCGTTGCCGTGCGCCCTATCTCCTGCGACCGAACGGGGGCGCACCATCTGTTAGCGGTGGGGTCGCAGAGAAAGAGGCGATGCCGTGTGTCGTTGCCGTCCTCCTTGTCCTCTGCTGC
>LUGF01056399.1:11700-26455 GCA_001625245.1 Calycopis cecrops | reverse complement strand
TGGCCGCAAGAGGGCTCTCACGGCGCTGCTCAAGTGAGTGAAAATAGTTTATTGTTGCGGGGCTTAGCCGGAACTTGGGGAGATTACCTCCTAGTGGGGGGAGGCTTCTAGCGGTTGCTGGTTGTAGCCGAATTGGGCCGGCATGACCGGGGAGGTGCCTCTCACTTACACGAGACAGAGTTAGAGTGACAGCTGTGCTGTCGCGTTTCGTGCTTTGTGTAAATAGCCGATGGCTCATGGGGGGAGAAAGTAGAAAGGAGGGCAGCGTATCCGCATAGACTCTATGCGGATGTCTACGGTCGGTAGTCATGAAAATGGCTCCGACCGCTAAATGCCTTAAAAAAACAACGTCATTGTTAACAAAACCGTCTGATAGCTAGGCTGTCGCGTTTAGACCAGTCATTTCTTGACAGTCACTTCTTGTTTCCAGAAACGAACCCAGTAAGCACGAGGAGCTGATATCCAAGATGCAGAGGAACCTCAAGATCACCAGCAAGAACCTCCAGTCAGTTCTCTCCGAACTGGCGCAGCATGAGATAGAGAGAGTGAAGACCACCAGGCCCAAATACCTGGTCCTCTTTAAGAAAGAGGCTACACCGGAGTTCAACCGGGCGGTGAGCAAGGGGTTGGAGGGGGAGGGAGTGTTCCTCCTCCTGGCCTCGCAGGAGGGGAGCGAGGGCCAGATCATTATACAGGGTCCCGAGGAGGCCTGCAGTCATTTGGGACAGCTGTGAGTTTTTTGATGCATTTTTTATAACACATACTAGCCAGTTACCTTTAGCTACCTTAATACAATACGTCGTCTCTTCTTTGCCCCTTACCCCCAATGGGGCACCGGCTACTCAGAGATATGGCTCATTGTTATCAAATAAAGGGAAAAAATGTTTCTTTTTTTCTTCTTTGGGGTTCCAATATTAATCTTAAGTGGCGTTTTTATCTTCATACAAGATTGATACAAGCGAGAGGCATTAAATGAAACCACAACTATTTAGTGTATTATTTTCAGGCTACATAACAAAAATCAGATCAATGGGAGCAATAAATTAGCCACAGCAATTACTTTTTTCTTACTTCGTACACGATGTATCGCAGCTGATCGCCGACTATGACCGGCCGGGGTCGTTCACCCCGTACGAGGTTGCCGTTCGCTGTACGAGTCGATACAAAACATGTTTATGTTTTTTCGCTGTTTAACTCCTTTGAAAAAAGTATTTTCGTATACTTGTCGTAACCTTATTTTAATAGTATCAGATTAACTGTAGGCACTTAGTAGGTATATGTGGTTTAATTTAATGCCTCTCGCTTGTATTAACCCTGTATATTATAGGGCGGCAAACGACCAGTCCAAACTTACATGACTACCGATCAACATGTACCTCTGCATAGAGGTTATACAGTTGCTTTGGTCTCCATTCTCTGTCCCTCTCTATGGGCCATCGGAAACTCACCGCAGGAAACGCGACAGGACAGCTGCCACTTTTTGTGCATGAGGGGTCCCCTGTCGTGCCAGCCCAATAAGCTGCCATGCCATGGCACTACCTCTTACTAAACCTCCTGGTTGTTTGCATTTCAGAATAACACAAGCGTTAAAGGCCAAAGGTGCGTTCAAGAATAGCAAGTTCCAAGGCAAAGCCCTGGATTTGAATGGGATGAAGAAGTGCGAGAAACTAATTGATGATTACTTTAAGAATAAATAAAATAAAAAAAAGTTTTTTTAAATTTTAACTTACCTACTAGCTGCCCCGACAGACGTTTGCAAGTCATGGTTGGAAAATATGTTGTCATGGTAACGTTATGTGGCCAAATTGTCCAACCCTACAGAACTGCAATAATGAAGTTTTCTAACACAAACGTTTTTACATAGCATTTTTCAAACATATTCTACATACAATTTTCGGAATTCAATATTAAATGATTATCAAATTCGGTACATTTGGGTTAAAAAGTACATATTTTAGGTACCGGAGAGTTACGGGCCGCATGCTTACTCTTGACACTCGATGCTATTTGAAATTTAGAATTGGACTCGAGAAGTTGTCGATTGAATCAAATCGTGTGCTAGTGGTGCGTTCAAAAGTATTGTTGCCAACTTACCCAAAATACCGAATTTGATAATCATTTAATTTTGAATTCCAAAGATTGTATGTAGGAGTATGTTTGGAAAACGCTACGTAAAAAAAAATATCTGTTGAATTTACCAATGGGAGAGGCAAATGGCGTAAACCTCTGCCAATAAAAAGACCAATCCACTTCGAGATACTCAATGACAGGCTCATAAGCTAGTGTGATTCATTATATTTGTGTGCGTGTATAATGTATCTGAATTGCACTAGTGTTTAGCAGGTGGCTACCGCGTCCCGCACAGAATTTGGCAGACTTTTGTGTTATAGACAATATAGTACAGGGTTACACGTTAAGTTTTGGAAAAAACGTTGAAAGTGAATGACTTTTAGGTCTGGGTAGGTAAGCTAGGTAGTGGATCTAAGATCTAAGGATTCGCACACATACTCACATTCTGCTTCCAGTCTTGACTATACCAGTTGATGCAGTGCTTGTTATTTTATTGGCTGTATCGATAAGACTTTGTGTTAAAACATCATCAACAAATTTTCAAAGTCCCATATCTCGAAATCGGTTTGTTTTCGGATATGGTGTTTCATAGTGAAATAAGTCAGAATTGATGCAAGCTATAACATCTTAAAGGATCTACGTCGACTTAACCCGTAACCCTGTATTTAGGCAAATATTTGGTTACATTCTTTTATGGTATAAAGAGACAAACGAGTAGTCGAAGCCATTATCATAACTACCGACGCTAATAGACAACCGCATAGATAAACAGATATGTTGTCCTGCTTCCTCCCATCTCCTCACATCTATGGCCAACGGCTACTCACACACCGCATGAAACGCGACAGCACAGCTGTCACTTTATGCCGGTCTCGTGTAAGCGAGAGGTACCTCCCCGGCCGGCCCATTTGAGCTGCATGTATGCATGCAGCGTAGCACTACCTCTTCCTAAAAGTCAAAGTACGAAAAGAAGGAGCAGGACAGTTAAGTTAATTTCTCCTGTGGATGTACAGTATTAAATTTTAATGATCGTTTCTGCATGAGTCTTGAATGGAATTAGGCATTGTGTGAACCATTGATACATTCAAAATAAATTAAATAACATTTTTTTAATCTTTTTACTTATAATCATAAATAAATAATAATACAAGTCTGTTAAAATATTTGATTTTCAGCCGCCATCTTGAAAACACGTGTCTGAAGAAATTCAACATGTCTACAATGTGTAGCTAGATGTTTCAAATATAGACTACGTCCCCAGTAGGCAAACCTGTTAGCGGCCGACTGAGTGAGCAGCAAATTCGAGTTAGCTGCAAACTCAGATCAATTTTCGTAGGTCGCGTCGCAATCGGCCACTAAGTGAGACAGTCGGCGTACGTAACGCCGCAAACAGCGTAAAATGAGCCAAAACTACCAAACTGTGGACACTCCATTTCAAATGCATGAAAGGCTAAAAAAACTAAACCGATACGCCCCAAACTCAGCCGGCCGCTCACGGTATGCCTACTGGGGACACAGGTCTTGAATATCGATCTGTTAATTGAGTGAAAAATTCTGACTACTCTTCCATGTTGTAAAATAATCGGAATGTATTTTTTACTCGATTTCATCCTTTTTCGAGCTAAGTATATATGTATTTATATATATAAAACTCAAACGTGACATAGCCATCTATCAACGCACAGCCCAAACCACTGGATGGATCAAGCTGGGCATCCAGGTAGATGTTACGAAGTAGGCATCCGCTAAGATATGATTTTTAGAAATTCAACCCCTAAGGGGGTGAAATACGGTGTTGAAGTTTATACGGATTTCTTAGAAATGAACGCGGGTGAAACCGCGGGGCACAGCTAGTAATGTATATGTATGTAAACGAGGTTGTCCAAATTGAATGGACCGTCTTTCTATGTTTATTCCTCCTCCATGAACTTCCAGTTAATACATACATGAACAGCATGACAAGACATAATATACATAGTATTATAATTGAGATGTCGTTAATTGATATTTTCTATTAGGGCCAACCCACACGTACCACAACCACACCACATCGCAGCGTCAAAATGTAGTCAAGCAGAGGTTACGTGTGAATAGTGTCGCTGCAACTTTTTGTAGATGCGTTGTGTTTCCGACAATGTCGATGTGGTTGCGTTGTCGCTGCGATGTGGTCACGTCGTATGCTGACATTCAGGGGAGCGGGGAAAGAGCGCGGGCGGCGTGCGCGCACTGTCATTGCGTCGACGCAGCGTTGTGTATGCGATGTGGTCGGCTACTAGTTCTCGATGTCGCTGGTGGTTGCGACGTCGTTACGATGTTGTCGGTATCAGACAAGTGGTCGATAATGACTGCAAAATGTGGTACTTGTGAATAGTCTTATTAATTTTCAATACAAAATATGAGCCCGACAACGTGGTGTGGTTGTGGTCGTCGTGTGGTTGTGGTACATGTGGGTTGGCCCTTAGACTGGACACTTTAAAATATAATTGAATAGTTCGGTTTCTGATTTTCTATTGAATGATAGTTTCATTGCTATCGGATGTATCTCCATCATTTTCAAAGACAATAATCATCTAATTCCTTGCTATAAAAACAGAATATATTTGTCAAACTTAACATAAATCTATATTTGTATTCATGTGCCCCCTGTATATGTAATATAGTTTCAAGCTAGATAAAAACTATCAACATTACAAATAAAGACAACCATATTTATCATTCTGGCCACTTTTATAATAGAATAAAAAAGAATAATTGATTCTCTACGGCAAAATAATAAAATACTGGACCAGCTATGACACAGATATATAAAATAATAGTACATATTTAGGGATTTATCTTAAATAAAAATATTAATTCTTAATTAACATGTTCCTGTAAACATCTTATTGTTTTTTAAATATTATTACTTCATTTAACTAGATTATTTAACAACCATCCTCAAAAACGGCACACATTATACATTTTTACTTTCAACTAACTTTTGATTTCATGGTGTTCCTACAAATCTTATATACCAATAAACCTAATATAAAATATTATGAATTCAAATCATAGCACACACATCATTTTGAAATTAAAATAAATAGGTACTTATAGTACCTATTTATTTTATTTACATTTGAAATAATAGAATTTAGTTTTAAATTATCTTATGTCACCGCTACCAATTAACAGTAATTTTCTGTTTCAATATTAAATGATTCCTTCGCTACTCCGAGCTATCCAGTGAACTTTCCTCCTCATCTTCATCTTCATAATCATTATTTAGTTGGGCTTTCGACGGTTCACTTTTACTGATGTAATCATCGCCTATATTATTTATTATTTTCTCAATCTCCGAATTGGTCCAGTCTAGTGTTATGTCATCTAAATAGTTATCAAAGTCCACTAGCTTTTTTATACCATCAAATCCTAAGAGAAATGTATTTAGTTTCTCAGGAGTCGAGGCTGAAAATGTAAAATGTAAATAATAATTAATTATTGTGAAAAAAGATTTTGATCAAAGTATATTCCTAGTCTTTCTTAAGAACAAACAATGAAATATCATGTGAGTGAGTAGTACCTTCCTGGTGTAGTTCCTAGCATGCTCGCTCAATTCATAGCCAATACAGCAAAGCACTACCTTCTACCACTATTTAGAAATGTAGTGTAATGAGAATGTGAGCAGCCATGTTAATGGGCATAATGCCACAATCATTTGGTGAATACCAGTGCCTTTCCTTGTTTGTCCCCCTATGATATAAAATATAAAACTTGCTCTACACATACCTAAAGATAAACTGTCTGATTCAATAGGTCTCCATTTGTTATCATTATATCTAAATACTCTTACTCCTGCAGCTAAGGGTGAACCTTTTGGTGTGGATTCTAATGACTTAAAATTTAAAAATTTACTGTTGTCAATCTGCAAAATAAATTTTAGGTTGAGTATGAATTAAATTAGGAGGACTATTATATTTTTAAGATTTTACTTGTGCTAAACCAAATGGATAGTAATAAAAATTATTAGGATTCTCTAATTCTCACATGTTTATAAACCACACAAAATATAATAGCACAGCTATTCCTTGGCCGTGGTGTCAAGAGAGAGGGGTACTTTCCCAGTCATTTCGGCCTAACACACAACACAACTACCTCTTGATAGAAATGTTTATTGATGCAAAGTAAAGAGATACCTCTTCCAAAGAGAGGTCAGATTAACACCAAGATCACAAAATCTACAAAAAGTCAAATACTTTACCACTAAGAAGATTGCTTTTGGAAAGAACTCCACAATTTTTTCGGCAATTTTCTGAGATGGACACTTCTCTGGAGTCTTGTCATTAAAGTTCTCACATGCAGCATAGTAGCCCACAATCATTCTTTTATTCGCCTGCGTGTCTAGATCTATCTGTTGGGAAAAAGAACCAATTAAGAAGATAGAGGTGGGTTGTTTAGGTTTTTGTAGTGATTGAACACTTTCGAAATTTAAATTTATTTCGCTATAGACAGGGGTCTAAGGTCAAAGAATATTTTGGTTAGAAAAAGATGTATATTATCAGATGTCTTTCTTATACATAAAATCATTCTGGTGAAACCACTGGTGAAACCAGATAACACATGCTACATACTAAGGGGTTCAAGGATTTAAAGTAGGTACAAAGACCATGAATGAAAAAAATTGTATGTAAACAAGTTAGCAATGGAAATGTTCAGGCTGCTGTTTACAATTTATTGAATCAAACAATAAAAAAATATATTTCTTCAGTGAGATAAATAATAAAACTTAGTACAAAAATATGAAGTTTTATATATAACTACAGGTTCAGGTTATATGTGACTAAGCTAGAATTTTTCTTAAACACTAACACGTTACATGTCTCATTTGAGTGATTTTTTGATTCACTACTTATTAATAAATTGTATACTTTTACGATTACCTTAGTGAGAGCTACTTCTGCCATTGGTGCCAAATTGTGGCTATGGTGGAAAAGTGGCACTGCGTCTACTATAACTAGTTCATCTTTGTTCCCCTTGCCCTTATTTTCAGCAATTAGTAAACCGTTTACAGCGCAATGAGGGTATTTTGCGGCATGAAGAATAAATTTTGAGTACGCGATTTTTTCTATGTGTACGTCACCCATGTTATTGAATTTTACAAGTTATTTATTTCGATTACACTTAGATGTTTTTATAGGTTCTATTACAGGAATAATTCCTAATGTTAATTAAATTATTCTCTGAGTCGCTAATTCGCTACATCAAGGAATTTGACAAATGACAATGACAATGAATGATGACATCTGATAAATAGACAACCAGACATCCTCTAGTTCTTCTTCTTAGGCTACCATAAAACGGGATGAATCGGAATGAAGGGGACTATCTTGGATCATTTACTAAATGGATACAGTACATTTAAAAGATCTAGACAAACAACGATTGTAAAAATTACAAATAGAGATCGTTACCCATTTATTTCTGAGAAAAGCGCCTAAATTGAAAATAAGCCGCTAACAGGAATGATGCTGAACATAACAGATAACTTTATTAAATTATTATTATAAACCTAACCCAACGTGACCGGCGTGAAGTGACAGCTGTGCTGTCCCGTTTCGTGCGGTGTGTAAGTAGCCGGTGGTCCACGGAGGTGGGAGGAAAAAGTGAGGAGAATGGGGGGCAGAGCATCTGTAGTCTATGCAGATGTCTATGGGCGTCGGTAGTCATGAAAATGGCTACAACTGCTCGTTTGCCCTCCTATACCATAAAAAAAAAAAAAACGTCGTAATTTTAGAATTATTTCTTTACTATATACAATTCTATTTGACCCAAAAACACCTTCTTATTTGAAAGACAAGTTTGAATTTCACAACTATGATAGTAAGGAGCAGCCAATTTCCTTCTTCAAATTCCTGTCCACTATACAAATTACTTTAATTCTTTTTTTATTATTAAATCCATTTCTCTCTGGAATGCCGTGCCCGCCAATTATTTTAAAATTTAAATAACTTTAAAATATGTTAAAAAATTATTATCTGTTTAGCTAAAATATATATTGACATCTATAGACGAATGTTTTCTACGTAGACAGAGAATACAATTGTATTCTACGGTTTTCTAATAGTATGTTTATTGTATGCATGTGTATGTATGTGTATTTGTATGTATGTATATGTAACTTGTTACGATTTGACCTTACCTCTCCTTGAACATAAATATTCTCTTCATAAGGTTGCCTGGAAGAAATACTAAATAATTAATAAGGACACCTTTGTATACCTAATTTAAGTGTATTCTTTTAATTTTTTTACGTTTATTAAGTCTATTACGTGCACAATGAAGAATATTTCAATTTATATCAATTCAATTCTTTCTTAAATTTTTTGTTGTACATATTATTGGTTATATGCTCATAAGACATATTGTAAAGGATTATTTTAAATCTTATATTTTTCTGCTAAGCCGAAAGTGAAAAGATTTCATGACGATTTAAGGTTCTGGCAAATCTTTCTACAGGCAAGTCACAGATGACTGATGACACTTGACCTTACGTCTTGTGTTATTGTGACAACTGACACAAAAAGTTTGTGTTTGCTTTGATTGTTTAATAAAGTGTTATTTATTGTTCTAATAATTTTAATTATTAATGTCTACACAATTTACTTTCTACCATGGATAAGTATGACGCCTCTCAACTGACTGAGTTTCCCCGTTTTGAGGGCGAAGGCAATCAAAGTGGTGTCACTACATTTTTTAATAAACTGTGGAAGTTCCCTTTATTTTCTCCAAGTGATTCTTCGGATACAGAAAACAAATATCCCGTTGAAGATAATCCGAAACCTCGCGAGGAGGAAAAGGAAGAATATGAAGACGTGAAAACTGAAACGATTAGTTACACTGGTGAACTGGAAGGAAGAAGTTTACCCAATGTTTTAAAAAGAATTAGTAGTCTGGCTGCATTAGGCTCTGGGGTAAGTCGATAATTAATAAATTTTTCAAGAAGTGTGAAACTGGGGTAGGCTGCTAGTAAAAAATATAACATATTATGTGTATAGGACACTGTTAATCCTAGCCCCATGCTAAGTATGAAAGAACTTGTATTACAGACACTAGAGTCTAGACTTGTTGCAGCTGATAAGCATAATATGTAATAATTAGCAACCCGCCCCAACATTGCATGGGTATTTAACAAAGTTTATTAGGATAAGAATTAATAAAACTGACTAAATAACGCCTGTTTGGAACATGTATGGACAAATCAATTTAGTTGGTGTCTCAGTCATGACCATGCAAATATCTCAAACTATCTATAGTCAAATAGATTTTCAATTCTTCTAAAGAGTTAAAGTGGGAATAGTAATCCCTTTATTGAAGTATGAATATTGTTCTTTTTTCTTATTCTTTGATTGTAGAAATGCTATGGCAATATGACATAATATAACTTTAGTCCATAATTGACTACTGCTACATCCAGTACGTAAAACGAACTAAAGGAACAGTTTCATGTATGTGTACAATCAGATCAGACCTAACTGACTCAGTTTGGTTTGATAAGTTCGGCCTTGGAATTTGTGGATACTTTTTATTTTTTTTTATTTTGGTTTTGTTAGACATTACAGTGGTTAAAGCTCAAAAATAGCAAACTCTGTCACACTTTGTGCAATCTCTGAGTGCATAGTGGCCCATTAGGGAAAAGAGGTAAAAGAGGGCATAACACAACACAACCTCAAAGACTTTTGTAATCAAAGCCTAAGCTTGGCTTGAATTTTAAAATATAGTGGTATCAGTAATACATAACCTGATGATTATTTTTTCACACGCCCAATCAATTTATTTAAGGGAGGGACCAAGTATGCAGATACAGAACTTGCTCGGTATTGGATGCCAGATGATATATCACGAGAGTGTTACGAATGTGCCGCTAGATTTGGAACCCTGCGACGTAGACATCATTGCCGGGTCTGCGGTCAGATATTTTGCTCAAGATGTTGCAGTCAAAGAGTACCAGGTATGTGTAATAATCCATACACATTCTTACACACACACTTACAAAAAATGACTAAAGGCAGTGACAAAGAATCAATCACACGCACCATGCCGGTTAAAGTAACAGCTGTGCTGTTGCATTTCGCGCTGTTTGTGTTTCCAGTAGCCCATGGAGGGGAAAAGATAGAGGAGGGCAACACATCTGTACAATCCCAATGATAGATGTCTATGGTTGTTGGTAGTCTTGTAAAAGGCTCCGATTGTTCTTCCCCCCCTCAACTTAGTGTATTCCTGGTCAGAGCCGCATTGTGTCACTTTGGAGCCCAGGGTCAGCTTCGCTCGTCTGTACCAATATCATATCCTATTAATATTATAAATGAGAGAGTTTGTATGTTTGTTTGTTTCCTTCACGCTGAAACTGCTGTACCGATTTTCATGAAATTTGGCATGCAAACATGGGTAACTGATATTAACACATAGGATAGTTTTTATCGCGAAAAAATATTCCTATGGGATGCCATGGGAAGATTTTATATTTTCCACGGGATCGTAATTTACGCGTGTGAAACCGCGGGGCGCAGCTAGTACCTAGTATCAAACTAATATTATAAATGCGAATGTAAGTTTGTTTGTTACCCTTTCACGCGAAAACTGCTCAACCGATCATCATGAAATTTTGTACACATGTTCTTGGAGGTATTAGAAGTAACATAGGATAGCTTTTATCCCGAAAAAATGTTCCTGAGGGATGCCATGGAATGATTTTCCACGATATCGAAATTTACGCGGGCGAAGCCGCGGGGCGCAGCTAGTATAAAATAAACAAAGTCACCCTAGCTTCTAAATAATTCACATGTATGTATATTTGCAGGGCAAATATTCGGCTGCGCTGGCGGTCTGCGCGTTTGTACATACTGCTGCAATGTGGTGCTCAGCTACCTCCGGGAGAACGACATCGCGGGCGAGATCTCGCCGGACCTGCGAACCTTGCAGGAGAACTTGCAGGTATGTAGAATGACGAAGACAACACATCTGATCAGATTGATCGGCTGTCCTATGATAAAGTGATACGTCACGTTTTGAACAGGACTGTCCGTTTATTCGACCCGGTCCCTTTGTCCCCAGACAATGATATAAGACGCAAAGTAGTCTTATTATCAGAAACCGCACAAAAATTTGAAATATTTGTTCAGATAATTACAAATTGCAATCATCTCAAAAGAAATCGTGATGAATATTGGATGCAGATACCATATTCACAATGCTACAGAATCTGCTGCATGTTTAGGTAATCTAAAGGAGATTACGTAAGCATTTGTTGCATGCATTCATTAAAATATGACATTTTCTATATTTAATACGGTGCTAGGTAATGCCCTGAAGAAATTTTGTACTGAAGCTGACATAGAAAAGCATCGAATGCTCGGTCGGCTACAATAAGGCTCGCTGGCTTGTGCTTATGCATGCTATAGAGAGGGTTTTCAAAATGCACCAGCTATTAAGTGACAGTTTTTACTTTTTAGCCATCTATAAATCAAAAGTTCTGCAAATTGAAGTTCTTACCTCTGAATTATTTCACCCCAATTGGGTCAGCACGAACGGGGAGGTCGCTCTTGCTTACGCGATACCGACGTAAAGTGTCACCTGTGCTGTCGCGTTTCGCGTTGTGTGTTAGCAGTCGCTGGCCCATGGAGGGCGGAGGAAGGAGGACAACTCGTCTGTATAACCTCTGTGCGGATGTCTAGGGCGTAGGTAGTCATGAAAACGGCTCCGACTGCTCTTTTTCTCAAACTATTAAAAAAAAGCATGTTAAACAGGGTGTACCACAAGAGCCAGTTCTAAGACCGGCGTTATTTATTATTTATGAAGTTATTCAAATTGGTAAACTCGAATGATAACTTACGCGGTATTCCCCAGACGAAATTCCCGGATAACCGGGTCCAAGCGAACAAGGAGCAGGAGTTCGTGTTCGCACGGGACCAGGAGCCCGGCGACCTGGGGACCAACAGGGAGCACCTCGTTGAACTCTACAGGCAGCTGGCATTAGCGCTGCCCACAAAGCAGCACAGGTGGGTGATGTATACCTAGCCGTAGATACACATTATATTTTAAGATTAAAATAAACGTACAGTATAGTCATAGTCAAGTATTCCAGATAAAGCTACGTGGACCTGATTAGTAGTAAATAATGTATCGGAGATCACGTTAAGCCGTTGGTCTTGCACCTGATCTCTCCGGTCGTGTCGGAGGGACGGCAGCCCTTTGGATTATGAAAATAAAGGGAATAAATACTGCACTTCTGTCTCGCGCACACTTGTGCACTATAATATGTCCGTAGATGTCTCGACTCTATAGAGACCGTCGCCGCCGCCGCCGTTGCCTATAATCGACTAGGACGTTATTATAAGACGATTTTGCTCAGGTACCGCCTGGTGAAGTACAACGGCGTGTGGCCCGGCTGCGACATCCTGCAGTGGGTCATGAACAACACGTCTTACAAGACCAGGTAACTATTGACTTTTCAGAAAAGTAAGAGGTAGTGCCATGCTGTATAGCCATGGAATCTCTCTCCCTCACATGATATAAGCGTTAAGTGACAGCTATGCTGTAGTGTTTCGTACTGTATGTGAGTTAATGGCCCATGGAGGTGGCAGGGGGTAGGAGGGTAACCCATCTATTTTTATTTTATTTTTATTTTATTTTATTTTACTTTATTTGGAAAACAAACAGTGACACAATGCTTAAGTTAAATCTATATACAAAAAAAACAATTCACCATTTATAAGTTTTCACTTACGATTGCTAAAAAATTACAAAAGCTTAAAAACAATTCTAAAGTTAACTCTATATACAAAAAAAAAATACAATTCATCATTTATAAGATTTCACTTACGATTGCTAAAAAATTACAAGAGCTTAAAGACAATGATAAAAAATAAAAGAATATTAATAGTTGCATGCACTTAACATTCAATCGAAGTAGAATAAAAATCTAAAAAACTACAGTTAGAGAATCGCGCCAAACCAATGCTTTGTTGTAATTTTTTTTAGAGAATAGACTGAAGTGTTAAATAAGTCGAAGTCTAATTCTGGAATGTCATTCAATTTATTTATTTCTTTCGAAGTTCTGACGAAGAAAGAGTTTTGTCTATAATTGGTGCTGCTAGGTAGAGTATACAAAAGGGTTTGATTACGAACGGATTTCGAAGGGATTTTTAGATAAATTTTAGATAAGAGTAGGGGAGAATCTATTTTGTTCTGAGCAATTTTAATTAAACTGGAAATATCGGCAATACGTCGTCTTTCATATAAAGGGAGAAGATGGAATCTCCTAGCTCTTAACTCATAACTAGGATCATATGTTTTGCATTTAAATTGTAAATGTTTGACAAATCTTTTTTGAATGGATTCTGTTCACGCTAGAGCGTGACGGAAAATCTGTAGCCAATGAGTGGGAGAGAGATGACAATAGTTCTTTCTAGAATTATGCACCGAAACGCACCCATTGGTCAATTCACTCCGAAACGTCGCCGCGCGACGCAACGTCATAGAACATAGCTGAAAAAAAGACTGATACAATCTCTCAGCGCGACCGCATCTAATCTCATTAATTTTATCTCTCGCTATCATCATCAGCTCTTATCCGCACATAGTTTTGTGTTACTTGTGGGCCCATAAAGACAATAGTGTTCGTGTAAGTGTTAGAAGGACAATTAAATTAGAATAAGTTCATTACGCGCGCGCCCGCGTGTGCGACTCTTCACGGCGAGACACCGGGATCAGCTAAGGAGACATCAGGTGAGTCCTTGACTGTTTTCCCTTCATATCACAAAACCCCACACCCATTCCTCTAGCCTATCCATCCATCAGCCCCAACTCCGCCCATCGAGAGGTGAGATCGATTTACGACCGGTCTCACCGAATGACGGAAGCTCAAACATCATAGTTTGGTCTACTCGTCAGATTCTATTCTATTGACGTGAATGTTGTAATGCGGATACCAAATTTGAGAGCAATACTCCAGAGAACTGCGAACATATGAACAGTACAGAACTTTCAAAACTTTAATATTCTTAGATTGCGAGCTCATTCTGATAATAAATCCTAATAATTTATTAGCCCTGTTGATGATGTAATCCAAATGCTTGTGGTATGTCAATTTCGAGTCATGGATTACCCCTAGATCGCGAACCTCCCTCACACTCACAAGTTCTTTTGTCTTCATTTTATAACTAAAATGTAATGCTTTAGGGGAGCGGCTAAATGTCAGCGAAGAGCATTTAGGGATGTTAAGGTCTAACTTGTTAGAATTGCAATACTCTTCGAGTCTATCAAGATCTTCCTGTAGCAAATGGCAGTCATTTATATTTTCAATTTTTCTATAAATCTTCATATCATCAGCATACAAAAGAAATTGTAAGTGCTTAAAGCAGGTTTTTATGTCATTTATAAAAATGTTAAACAGGAGAAATCAAAATCAAAATCAAAATCAAAATATTTTTATTCAAAATAGAATTTGAAAAATTGCTTTTTGAACGTCAAAAATTTAGTCTACCACCGGTTCAACCCTAGCCCTGTCCTGAGAAGAACCGGCGAAACAAACTCTCATTCATTTTTTCATTATACACTCTTCATTATACATTCTTCATTTATATACATTAAAAAAATATATAATTTACATTTATTTTTGTATAGAAGTAGCCTGGGAGGAGGGTACTAT
>LUGF01056389.1:5839-18083 GCA_001625245.1 Calycopis cecrops | reverse complement strand
CCGCCGCAACGTCCACAAAGCGCTTAGCGGGCGGCGATGTAGACGTGAACGCGGCTGGCACTACAGGTGGCGAGTAGTCGGGCACAGGCCGTGCGTGCTTCACAGGATTCTTCCTGGGATCGCGCGGCGGGCTGCGCTGGGGTTGCGGCGCAGGCGGCTTTATAAAAGTCGCGGGCGCGGCGGCGTCAGTGGGCCTACCCATGGGGCTCGGGTCCCGGCTGGAGGCCCTGGAACTCGGCACGGACGAGATGGTAGACCCCTGCGACGTGGACGTCACCTGGAAGCCCTAGGATCTTATTTGGTCGACCAGGGCCTGGTAGCGTTGCCGCGGAAGGTTCCCTTTTAGTAGTTTGAGGCTTACCTTAAATGTAATAAGGTTTTCCTCAAGGCGTCGCTGTTGCTTAGCGGAAGTAGGTCCCTCGCTTTTCTGTCGAACTGGTCCGGAGTCAGCGGCGGGCGTCGCCGAAGGACATCCGGGTGTGGGGAACACTTCCCCTCTCCCCGATGCCGACGGCGCACCGTCGCGAGTCGTACTCACGGTCGGCGGTCCTGGCACTAATGCGGATGCGGCAGTAGCCGGTGGCGAGGACTCGTCAAACTGCATCGGCAGCGCGCGAGATTGTGAGGTTGACCTCGAGCGCGCAGCCTTCTGCTCTGAAGAGCCGTGGGGTCGCGAACTGTTCTTCATCGAGCACGATAAACCGTACGCAGAAGAAGTTCACAAACGTCAATTGAAAACATAAAAGCGTCTCTGAGCGCGGGGACACGGACTTAAAAAAGTTCAACGTGAACACGACAAACAAAAACACTTAAAACACATCACTGGTGCGTAAAAAAACAAGTGGGACACCTTCCCCGTGATCGCGCAGCGACCGCACTGGCTGTGCAGCCACCGGGAATCAGGTGAGGGGAGCCTACACGCCAAAACGACTAATTGTCGCTAAAGTTGAGAATCAACCTAGCGGCAATTATGCGAAACTGTAGGATAGCAAGTCACGATCGTCCGAAAGACGAGAGTATATTTTATTTTATATATAGGTAACGGTGAGAATCGTCCCCTCCTTTGGTCCTAATGATAGCGTAAATAGGTTACGTCCACAAACACATCCGGTAAATTTTCTTCCCAGCTGCGGGAAAAGAGGGGGGTCTGTCCCAGAAGACAAAATAGTCTTCACTAGTCCGACGAACAGACCCTGGTAGCGTTATGTTATGTTGCCGCCTGTAAAAGGTCAATCCGAAAAAAAAAATCTTTTCAATATTTACTCTTAATTTTTGATTATTTATATTCAATTAATATTTATCTATTAATATATGAGTATGTTTAATTGTGGAAGATAAATGTAAAAAAACCAAAAAAGAAACGGTTAGCCGAAATTGTACAAAAAAAGACAAAATAGTGGAATTTTTTTTTACATTTTAATCAAATTATTTCAATTTAAATTTGAATACAAATAAAACTAAAATAAAACTATTATGTTTACTTACAGGAAATTGAATAATATTATTTAATTGTTCTGAACACATGTTTAAAAGGTCGTACTGTTTGTGCAAATGTCTAATAAGAAATTTTAGTTCCTTTGTAATTTTTGCCGAAATGGAACAATAACTAGCTTCAATTATGGAATTAACTTTTATCAGATCTTGGTGGACTGTCTTTATTCTTATGTATATTAATAAAAGTAGGGCGTTTATGAATATCATTTCCATATCATAGGCGAACACTATCAGTCGAAGGGTAAAAAAATCAATTTCTAATCCATATAGAGTCAGCAAGAAGACGTATACAAAAATCTCAGAAAAACTCAATATTATCATAAGTAAAAACATAGATATGTTGACTCGGTGCATAGATATAACTAAACTATTTCTAATTTTGCAATTAGTATCAAATTTATTTAACTTTTCAAAGAATTGTTCAAGAGATTTTTTATGTCGCAATGAACAATTTAAGCCATTAAGAACGTATGAAATTGCGGTGACATATCTATATACTTTCAAACTGACTAACAAGTAATTGCTGCTTATCCACAATGCAATACAGTACAGAAAAACAGCATTAATGTAAGAGAGACTACGGAGAAATTTATGAGAGCCCAGTAAATATAAGCGGTTGTAACCGATGCACGATTGAATAATGATTAACGGTTTCAATCCATTTACAATGTGCTTTTTTTCGATTAAAAAGTTATTGTATATTGGTATTTTTTTTGTCTCAGGAATTATAACCATTATTACGTCAGAGAAAATTACGATCACTATTATTCGTCTTTCAAAGTCTAGCGTCAGACTTATACCTTACAAAAATAAAAATTAATAGGTACACAAAGTATTAATACACAAAGTATAATCAATAAAATTTATTATAGTAATTGAATAGGTATAATAACTCAATGGACTCTTCAATATGATGAATAATAAATCATATTAGCCCTCCGTAAACCACGTGGGTAAAAGTTGCGTCCTGCACTATGTGGGGTTTCCTACACCCCACTTCATTCTCTATATTATATAGGGAAATACATTTTCAAAGTTTATTTCATACGTATTTATATTGTTCCTGGACTATTAGGAGATGAAAATAAAATCAAATTGTTTTTATTGTCAAATTACAAACATTTTTAATATCTACAGGCACTAAAACAAAAATAGTACTTTTTTGATAACTAAGAGGAGACCAGTTCCTTTGGTTCCTTTGGTTTAACCTTATAAAAAAAACTTAACTAAAGATATCTTATTGTCCTTGATTTCAAGGCCTAATGAGATAGGAAACAAAATTAAAATAAAAATAAAAAAACATAATTATTCTTCTTGAGATTCTAGTTGGTTCCAATCTGCACAATTTTTACAAATAAAAAATATGCGTGCTCCAAGCATAGGTATAGGCACTTCGCATCGCTCGCAACCGTACTTGGTCCT
Source organism: Calycopis cecrops (assembly GCA_001625245.1). Taxonomy (NCBI): domain Eukaryota; kingdom Metazoa; phylum Arthropoda; class Insecta; order Lepidoptera; family Lycaenidae; genus Calycopis; species Calycopis cecrops. Next base: position 15,167 of record LUGF01056389.1, on the reverse strand, counting down.
TCGATCTTTTCTTCTATCGTATTTTGAAAATCATGCTACACGTCTTGGCATCATCTTTCTTTGCTGGTTCCATACTTGGTTCACTAAGACGTATTGGCTGACGAGACTCCTTTGGTATTCGTGGATAACATTATGGAAAATATTTTATGTGCATCTATACGTCAAGCCATTATGTGACCTGTAAATAAATACTCAAACGATTAAAGTAATAAAAAGACAAAATAAATAATTATTTATGTAGAAATATTAATATTTTGCATATCATTCTGCTTACGTTTTAGACGATGTCCCGAACTACGTGGGGCTTGTGACACTCTGCCACACTTTTAGAGAGACCTTCCGCTGCGCCTAGAACGCTACTACTAAATCACCGCTACTATGCGAGCAAGCAACGTCGAAACTCCAGCTATACGACGTTTCGTGAAATTCGCGCGGCGGCGGTTTAAAAAGATATGAGGATTTTTGTTTCGCTGGGGTTTATTAAACCCCACATGGTGCAGTGGTGGTGTGGTTAATACATTAATATATATTAATGTTTAATCAGTTAACGAAAAACATATGGCCTTTAAAAATGCGTTGGGAAGTGTGTATGATTGACTCCAAAATTAGGTATGAGAATAGTGAGTTAAATATTTTTCAATTGTTCTTAAACTTTTTTACGCGATACAACATTATTATAAAATGAAAACTTCAATGGGATATTTTTACCTGAATGCGTCAGAAAAGAGAGTATTTTTTGCATGAGTCTAATGTAAATTTTTATATTACCTACCTGATACAAACTAGCGATGGGCAGTTACTACTCGTCTAATCGACGTTATTCGATTGTTATGAGCAATAGAAAAAAGTTCGGCGAGCGAACTTCTTTCTACTAACGTGTTTTGTAACTTTATAATGTAGTAGATTCAATGTTATTAGAATTTATCACGGCACATTCACAGCACATCCAATGTTAGTACTACTAAATCGACAATGTAATGTAATTAATAATAAAAAAAAAAACCTATCACAATATTTTCGTTTTATTCTAATTTTTTTGCAACAATCCCCCGCCTATACCGGTACAGACTCATTATTATTAATTGATTATTAATTGTTATTAATAATTGACCTGCATTAAAACATAATAACTAAACTAACTACACTTAAAAACTAAAAAATATAATAAAAAAAAAATAACTAAACCAAAAATATAATACGACTCATTATTTACAAAAAGCAAAATACTATTTTTGGACAAACCTATTTAAAGCGCTATATGAGATAAAAGTAGATTTGATGAGTAAAATTATCTAAAACACCAATCGCTCGAGCGATACTCCAGCATAACGATTTACCACGTAACGTAGCGCTCGTTACACACGTCTCTTGCGTATAAAACAGGGGAAACAGTTCCGCTGTTGAATGAACTTTCCAGAAACCTCATTAACCACGTAATACGAAGTACGAAACGTGATCCCTTTCATTTAGCTCTTTACAGGTCTAAAAACCCTTTTGTCGATATATCTTATAATATATTTCTAAGCTGCCAAGATAGTAAAAGAGCAACCTTTTTTATAAATAACTGGTCCCATCTACCCTTTACGAAGATTTCCAATAAATAGGAGCTTAAGGATCCCAAAAGTCTTTCTTTAAGTATAATATATTTAGAATGTAAACATTATTTTGTTGTTATATAATTAATAATAATAATATTAATAATAATAATTTATTTATTCAGTAATTGCTTAAGTCTAATTTACATTGATCAGCTGAGCCTAAACTAAGCTTGTCGCTTGTGTCTCAGGCTACAGTACTCTCCGTTCTTCAAACAATATTACTGAATGTGCATAACACTACTAAACTATTTAATACATTTAACTTAAAATTAATTTCACCATTTCATGCCTATAGGTATCATATTATAAGTATGAAATATCGTGCTAAAGGTGTTGTGAATTAGTAAATAAATGTGTGGTGAGTGGTCCTCTCTTTGTGTATTGTGCGTGTGAATGAGTGTGTGTGTGAGGGTGTGTAAGAGTATGTTATTATAAATTTAAATAAGTTTTTAACATTTTTTCAGTTTCTTCGTACGTTAATTGTTGAATCCATTGTAGAATAATATATTTACAGCGTCTACGATTAAGGGTATATATTGAAAGTTTATTATTTATAGAGTTATAAAGGAACGGACCAAGGAAGTAAAAGAATTTTTGGGTAAAAGCTAAGGAAAATCGAGAAATTTGGAAAACTTTAGGACGTCTACTAGTAGTCATACAGTATTCAGGGTCGTATTTCAATAAAGAGTGTTGTTTTAAGGTAGTGGAATAGATAAATAATTGTCTAACTGTCAGCACTTCACAATATTGATATAGATGGTACGTTGGGAATAATAGTGGGGAGAAAGTGCATAATTTGAGAAGTGCTCTCTGGGCTCTTTCCAATGGCAACAATATAAATTTACTAGTCCCGCCCCAGACAGTAATACAATAGCTTATTATAGACTCACAAAGAGCTTTATAAATTTGTTTAAGTAAAAGTGGACTAGTAACGTCTCTAAGATTTTTAAATACGAAGATAAGTTTTCTAATACGAGAGTTATAAGATCCACATGTGGTTTGAATTTTAAATTATTGTCAATTATAACACCTAGGTACTTGATGGAATTCGTTCGGGATAGAGGAGCGCACGAGCATGAGTCGGAATCCAAGGAATTACATGTATGAGCAAGTATTGAGTAATTTTTTGGAGACTCATTTGAGTTGCTGATGGTAAAAGGAATATAAATAGTTTTTGTAGCATTTAGTGTTAAGTAGTTTTGGCGAAGTCACAATGTTACGTTGTTAAACCCAATCTGTGCTTTTTATAGGTTTCCTCCCATGTGTTTCCTGAAAACAGAAGTGCCGTATCATCAGCGTAAGATATTATTTTAAACATTGAGGTATTAAGGAGGTCGTTTATATAGACCAGAAACAGAACTGGGCCCAAAATACTACCCTGTGGCAGGCCATGGGATACTGACAATTCACTGCTTACTTGATCTCCAATGTTGATTCGCTGTTTCCTATCTGAAAGGTAATCAGAGAGGAGTTCCAACTGCGTACCTCGAATGCCAATACGCTCAAATTTGGTGATTAGTATGGGAATGGACACAGTGTCAAAAGCTTTAGCTATATCTAGGAATACACCAATGGTTTTAATACCTTTGTCAAGGTTTCTAACTACGTAGTCAGTCAATTCATGTACTGCGTCGGAGGCTGATCTTTTCGATCGAAATCCGTATTGCGAGGAAGATAGGATACTATTTGTTTCTAGAAAATCTATAAGCCTGACATTAATAATTGTTTCTAAAAGTTTGGATAATGCTGGTAATATAGATATCGGTCTGTAATTTGAAACGAGTTCCCTGTCTCCAGATTTGTGAATTGGATGCACTAAAGATATTTTTAAACTATTAGGAAATGTGCCCTGTTTGAGACATAAAAATATATGCGTTAATGGTGTAATTAATGCTGACTGGTGTTGTTTTATAAATTTATTCGATATTTTATCATAGCCCACGGCACAGTCAGTTTTGAGGTTTCCTATTATTCTACTTATTTCTTCCTCGTCTACGTTTAAAAGTACCAATTATCACCCTATGACAACAAAAAATATAGAACAACAATTTTATATTTATCAAAGAAACTCATTTAGTACTAAAATGATTTTTGGAATACTTAGTCACTATTATTTAGGTTCATCGAGAGGTAATTAAATTGGGTTTGAACAACGAAATCTAAAATCTATCTCAAAGAGAAAAAACGGAACCCTTATAGGGTTGCTTTGTTATCCGTCTGTCTGTACGTCTGTCAAGACCTTTTTCTCTAAAACGCGTGAAGGAATTAAGCTGAAATTTTTGTCAAATACAAAGGTCAGTTACGTCTTGATGCCTTGAAAAAATCACACTTCTTAGTTAACGAAATAAAAAGTTATAGCCAATTATGCACAAATATTGTTTTAAAAAAAAATATTTTGGACTACTGGTTTGAATTGAAAAAATATTGCAGTGTTAGATAGTCCATTTATCGAAAAAGGCTAAATATAATCACGCAACTACAAATAGGATTGAAATAATAAAATAGACGTGTGAAACCGCGTGGTCCTGACCTCTCCAAAGACTGCCTTATGGCATTTATGGCATGATTCAACGCTGATTCAGTTTTAATATTATTATTATTATTATCACGATTTATATAATACTAGCTGCGTCCCGCAGTTTCACCCGCTTACATTATAAAAAGAAAATAGAAAAACATCCCATGGTATCCCATAGAAACTTTTTTTCGGGATAAAAACTATCTTATTTATTAATCTAAAATAAATCTCTCTATGTGTGTGCCAAATTTCATGAAAATCGATTCGATTTAGCATATTTTGCGTGAAGGAGTAACAAACAAACAAACAATCAAATAAACAATCAAACAAACATACAAACTTTCGCGTATTTAATATTAATAGGATAATTCTAAAAATAATTAACGATATAGAATATAGAGTGTGCTAAAATAATGTAAAATCCCGGCTTTACATGATATGTAGCCAATGTCGAGGACATTTACACTATATTTGTGCTGAAATAGCGCAAGGACGTTCGATTAGCTGTATCTACGCTAATAGACATCAGCATAAAAGTATTCGTATAAACATATTTCGTATCAAAACAATATTGTCCATGATCCAGCGTCGAATCAAGCATCGAACAAATCAATGAAAATTCTACAAAATATTAATTAAAAAACAAGATCTTATGATAAATTAAAATAATATATTACCACGAAAACCTTTAACACATTTATTTTATAAATTTTGTGAATTGTACAACAATAATGAGATAGGTAACACACACGCTTATATAATTTAAAAGCAACTTCATGTCTATTTTGATTTGTCCAAACAATGTGTATACGAACTCCTTATCTCGGTTCAATTGAATCAGCGCCTTTAATAGTTGATGGTGTTCTTTATCTATAATAACAATTTTATACTTCATAATAATTTATTTCCATACGTGGCTTCCCAATGATTAATTTACGGATAAAGGATCGAGGTATAAAAGTTGGTTAAATTTGAGTTATTTAAAACATGATTTACTACCAAAAGACAATAAACCTAAGAACTGAAAATACCTTTTTCATATTGAATCAGATCAGATAGCTGATGTAAAGCACCCACCAACCAAAATTAAGGTAAATATTCACCTACTGTTTGCCATAATGGATAAAAATATAATTGTTCTTAAAGTCTAATCTCTAAGTCTAGAAAATCTTTTTTTATTTACATAAAGGCCCCGGTGATCTCTAGACCAATGTCCGCAGGCAAACACAGTCCCTGTAGCGAGAGGCTGGCCTCGGCTAAAAGGCCAGACTTTTCCTCCTCCTGTCCAGCTGCATATTGACTGTCGTTACTTCGTCGTCACAACCGTGGAATGGTGTCAGTACCCGTGGCCCCAGTACTTCAAAGGAGGACACCACCAATAGGAGCCGCTTCACGTCCCAATTCACGCCGCCCTCTGCTAATTCAAAGGAACGAATGGAGGAGCCGAAGTCAAGCTGCTCTTAGTCTGGCCTCTCCCCTAAGCCTGTCTGGTATAGGTAACCCTGTGAGGCATAGCCTTGGGGATCTCAAAGGCACGCAAGTCCCTCCCACCCCAGCATGGCATGGCATTAACATGGCAGCATCTTCAAGGGGTCGAGTGACAATCTTGCGCAGACATGAATGACTGAAACTTTATACGATCGAATTCTATTTCAAAATGCACTTTATATTCTATTGATTCTATTATGAAAACCGATCCTCATATGACAATATGTTTACTTACCTAGACATGATACGTTTAACAGTTTATGAAGAAGTAAACGAATGTTCATTACTTCGTTTGTTGTAAATCTAGTTGTAGTGCAGATTAATGTCAATAGTATATTATACTTCAGGCATCTAATTAGTTGAATAGTTATTGCGAAGGGCAATGACTGAAATATTGAATTATATATTAGTGAAACTTTATAACTGATACCCACTTAGTAAGAAATAGTAGCATTCTGCACTGGATCTGAATTTACTCGACACGAACATAGCGAATATACTTATCTCACTCACATATTACTGCTGCAAAATAGCTGACTTAGTTTATGTGCATCATTACATCTATGATATAAACAGACTTGTACACTTTATATTTGTTTAAAGCTAAAATATTTATCTATATGAGGATAAAGAAGCGAATGTAGCCATTAGAAGAATAACGATGGCCGGATGTGGCTCCGGATACTCGCAAGCCTTATGAAGTTCATTTCCATCGCTTCTAGGCCAGTATCACGTGAGTAAGAGTTATCTCCCTGACTACGCCGAATTCAAGTGCAATGGAGTATATCTGTCACGTTTATTTAAATTAAATATAAAAAATCACTTGTTTAATTGTTTAATAAAATCACTTCTTAAACTAATCTATGGATAAGTAAAGAATCTACATTACCTCGGGATAGTCGTAAAAATATATGATATAGATGACAGATTTCATAAGAAATATAGTTGTTATAACTGAGGTTATAAGTATGACTGAAATCTGAAAATAATAAGATAATAGAGTAACACTACTTCACTTTCAAAACATCTGCATAGGTACATTAGTATGTATGACCAGAGATATAACATGAGGTCAGTTCAAAGAAGCAGGATAACTGATATACTCATTATAGGCCAGTGTAGAAACCTTTGAAAATTGTAAAAAGTAAGATAATATAAAAAAACTAAGTGACCACCTTAGTGGACATAATATTAAGGTGTGAAAACAATTTATCACAATTTCTGGCCAAATAACGAGTATTATCAAAGGTAAAAGGAAAGGTAAGGTGTTTTACACATAGTTATATGTGGTAAATAAAAAAATTCTTCAACCTGTTTCTCAGCTTTTCAAATAACCTTTACACTTAACCTAAAAAATTATACGAAAATATCAAATATCTACTTTTACTTGTACTGTGTGTCTCTCACAAATTAGTTTCTTTTTTCTTACAAACATAACTTTTATTTGTTTTAATCTAAAATAATTATATTTTAATTTTATTTAGATATAGGTAGTTAAAGTTAAAAAGAAACATCATTTTTGTGAAAACTGTCATATCAAAGTTTCTCTACTCCACATTCTGATGATATAAAAATAAATAGTAGATTTCGTTTCAAAAGTGGTATACGCAAATCTAAAAAACCTCTATCGGAACCCACTAGCTACCGCCCCATAAGTCTAATAACCTCATTAGGTAAAAAGCATTATACGAGATAAAAATCTTTTCATAGACGAACAATTCGCATTCCGCGAAAGACATAGTTGCCCCCAATAAGAACATAGGCTCACAGAATACATATTAGATGGCTTCTATAGAAGACAGACACACGGGACGTGTGCGGTCTTTTTTGACTTTGCCAAGGCTTTTGACAAGATTTGGCATGAAGGCTTTATCTTTAAGCTAATACGTCTAGACATGCCTATCAGAATAGTGCTGGTTATAAACAACCATCTGTCTAACAGGCAATTCCGATACCGAGTAGATGGTACACTATCCTCCCCAGTCCCTTGAGATCCGGTGGCCCACAAGGATCAGTTCTCTCTCCTACTCTCTTTAAACTGTACACCAGTGATATTCCGCGCCATCCCAGCTGGAGTTGTTCTCGGATGACACTGCTCTCTACATTAGTCGTCCTCTACCTAATAGGGGTGCCATACTACTCCAGGAGGCCGTTACCAATCTCGGTAACTTGTACTCTAAATGGAGAATAGAAGTAAACTCGGAAAAAAGTAATTCCATACTCTTCTACCGCACTTATGCCAAAAAAGCGTAGAAGTGCAAAGGCAATTTGCCCCCCATCCGACTTCACGGTAACGTTATTCCGAACGTAGAAACCGTAAATTACCTTGGATTTACATATTTTGATAGAACGATGTCTTTTAAAAACCACATAAGTTACGTCCTGAAAAAGGCATATTATGTCCTTTTCAAACTTTAATGAATGAGGGGGCTCATTGCCAAAAAGAGCAAAATAGCGTACCTACCGTCATAAGCTCACTTTGTATCTGACATGTATCCGTCCGATCATGTCATATTGCATTGCAGTTTTAGCGCACATGTCCCCTCCCCAGATGAATAGACTTTAAATACTTCAGAACCGTTCCTTACGAACGGCTACTGGAGCTCCTTATTACATGGGTGATATCGACCTTAATTGTTACTATTAATTAACCTCGAATAAAGGTAATAAAAAATAAAATAGGCCTTGATAACTTTCTCAAAAGAAAGGGCCTCAAATCACAACAATAAACTAATTATTAGAACATATACATATCTGAGTCTGTTATCAACAGACTCCCGATATAGGCGTCCCAAGCACGTACTGCTTGACGAGGACGACCAGATAGCAATAGCAGTAGCTAAGTCCATCATCTAACACAAATAACAACACACCAAGACAAGCATCCGCAGTATAAGGTCATTAGGGCCCCCAACTAACGGATAGCAGTTTTTAGTCGCTAGTGGCTATCGCTTCACGACCTGAGTCCGACACACCCTTCGGGCCCTTGGGGTCCGCTGGATACACCGCCCTGAGTCGATCGGGGCAAAGACATCTCACATTTTTATGTTCACAGTATATGACATGACTGACAGAAAGTCCAACTCACACACCGCTCACAGACCGTACCCCGGGTTCAAGTTCGTAAGACGAGAGTATAATTTATATATAGGTAACGGTGAGAACGGAGGGGTCGTCCCCTCCTTTGGTCATAATAATAGCGTAAATAGGTTACGTTCACAAACACATCCGGTACATTTTTTTCCCAGCTGCGGGAAAAGAGGGGGTCTGTCCCCCTATCGTCTCCCTAAGCCCGAAGACAAAATAGTCTACTAGTCCGAAGAACAGACCCTGGTAGCGTTATGTTATGTTACCGCCTGTAAGAGGTTAATCCGAAAAAAAAATCTTTTCAATATTTACTCTTAATTTTTTATTATTTATATTCAATTAAGAGTTATCTATTAATATATTATGTTTAATTGTGGAAGATAAATGTAAAAACCAAAAAAAAAACGGTTAGCCGAAACTGTACAAAAAAAGACAAAAAAGTGTATTTTTTTTACATTTTAATCACATTAATTCAAATTAAATTGACCAATAAAACTAAAATAAAACTATTATGTTTTACTTACAGGAAATTGAATAATATTATTTAATTGTTCTGAACACATGTTTAAAAGGTCGTACTGTTTGTGCAAATTTCTAATAAGAAATTTTAGTTCCTTTGTAATTTTTGCCGAAATGG
>LUGF01056387.1:237991-248216 GCA_001625245.1 Calycopis cecrops | reverse complement strand
CGCCGGCTCCGCTCCGGAAAACCGGTTTTGTTTTTTAACGTCACGATCCAGCGTGAACACGTGTAATGCTTAGTAAATGTAAAGTGTTTTTTTATGAACATCAATACACTATTCAGCCACTATCTCCACTCTGCTGGGTACAGGCCTGTCCTCTACTACGTCACTCTCTCCGGTCCTGCGCATCGCTTATCCAGTTTTTCCTCGCAATGATCTCAAGATGTCATCGTCCACCATTTTGATGGTCTGTATATAATATACATCCACCTTTTTATATTTAATATTACTTTAATTCTTGTGGGTTGGTAATGTAGTTTTCTATTAGTGATAGACTGGTTAAAATCGGTCCAGTCGTTTTGGAACCAATTTGATAGAAACAAACAAGAAAATCTTTCGAAATGAGAATGAAAAATGAATTCAAAATAGAATTACAGGAATTACTTTTTGAACGTCAACAATTAAATCTACCACTGCACCGGTTCAACCCTAGCCCTGTCCTGAGAAGAACCGGCGAAACAAATTTCTTATTATAATTTTAAATTAATAATTTGTGTGATGAGCATATTTATACGCACTTATAAATTAATTTATACGTACAAATATAGACAAAATTCCAACCAAAAAGTATGCATTCATTTAAACATCTAGGTACATTATCTATAGCACGAGATTAGTTGAGATCTATCGACATAACTGAAACTCACAAGTTATGTTCAAGTGTCAAGTTAGCAGGAACCTGCGTTGTCACGCTCCACATACTACATGATATTACCTGAACTTTCAAACATCTGCAAACAACGTAATGTTATAGTTACAAAATGTCGCAGATACTTATAGTTCGTATTTATATCAATAAGGCTCCGGTCAAATCTGAGCGACCAAAGCTACTGCTATGCCGAAGCGGCAGTCGTAAGGCGAGCTCTGTCGTGATAGTGAATGTGTTGCCGTGTGCACACTTACCATCACGGCCTCAATCGGATACATGGCGTCGGCAAACCGGACGAAAAGAGATAAAGATCGTTATAAAATATTACATTATAGCTGGTGCCTGCGACTTCGTTCGCGTAGCGTAGTAATATTATAATCAAAGCGATTTGTTATTGTTTGCTTGCAGTGTACCGAAATTCCGATTTCCCGTAGGAATGAGTGGTCTGGTGGTCGTGCAGGTGTACACATGTAGACGCTCTCGCTTCGCATTGTACTCGCTTAGCTTTAGCTGAGGCTAATAGGCTATTGGTAAACATGTGTGCAGAGCGATATAAGCCATTACCAGCTGCTCCATAGTGGAATATTTAGCTGAATAGTAAATAGTGTAGATGTTTATTTAAAAAGAGGCAAGAGACTTCGAGTCTCATGATAGACATCCGTATAATTGTTATACATACGTGTTGTTACCCTTCTTTTCTACCGTACCTCCAATAGATAGTAACGTATTATGTAGCACGCAAGGTGACAGCATAGGTAGTTGTCACTTTTAAGCAGTACCACGTGAATCGAGGGTACATCCCTTAGTCTTGGAGGAAGAATTTATTCCAAACCTACCTGGCTCTAAGTCATATTCAAAATGTCTTGATAGACTCATATTCAATTTAAAAATAATAAAATGACAAATAAATAATAAGGAAGCAAACGAGAAATCGGAGCCTTTTAGCATGATCTCCAACGCCCATAAGCGATTTCTCGTCGTTGTCCATACGTCCGTTCATTCAATTTCAATCAATTTTGGCTTTTCCACACGAAGTAAAATGCGAAATTGCCATCTTCCACATCCCTGTAGCGCCAGCTTACTATAGTTGCAATGCGTCAATTACACTAAATTAATAAAAATATTTAAGTAATTGTATCTAACTTTACATACCTTTTACATAACGTATATATGTAATAAAATATAGTTACAAAAGTGTGTTAGAAACATTTTTGGCTCACCTCCAAGAGCCGATCAAGTTCTTGATGTGAAAAATATAAACAATGCAGAAGTTACTTTGTATCAAAACTGTGCTATTTACAATTTTAAAATATCGCGATATAGAAAGAGTTTTTTAGTGTGCTAAGTTTATTATAATTGACCTTTTTTGAGTAGATATAATTGGGCTAAATAAGCAGAGGAAGCCTTGAAGACTACTGACGCCTATACAGACATAGTTCATATGTAGACTTTTTGTTCCTCCCGCGTTCTCCCTTTCCAATAGTTTAGATCACTTGGCGGACGTAATATGTGAGCGAAAGGTAACTTCCCAGCCGGTCCAATTCAGCTGCTTTACAGTAGTTCTACATCCTTATATAATCTATAGGGTCTATAGAAATTATTTTTAGGTATGAAAGGTCGGAGGGATCTTTAAAGACAGGAGTTTTGAAACATTCATAATTAACAGGCTGAAATAGGAGTTGAAATTTTCTATGAAACAATCAAATATTATGAGAGTGAAACCATGAGGCGCAGCTAGAAGTTACTACGTTTTTAAACGAATTACGAATTTAAACGTGGAAACATAAATAATAAAATACCTAAATAACTTTCAACAATTGTTACAAGGTATATTTTAAATTTTTTACTTTTTTGTCACGGCAATTTAAAACAACTCTATACTATTAAAGATCAATTTATCTAGCGCAATTTAAAACAATAGACCAATGTGATCTATATTCCAATTATGTCCTTTTACGCGTTTATATAGCTGTGGAGCCGTGAAATGGGAAAAGTATAGTTTCTTTTTATGGAGCCTTTTGTAAGCTTTTTGTAATATTTCATTTGGCGATCGGACAGTGGCGGCGCTGTCCCGTAACTTAAAAATATCAGGGATATTAAAACGATATCTTTTATACTTTCCACTAGTTGTGTTTTTGTGTATTTCCTTTATGAAATTTTATAAACACTAACGTTTGTTTGTAGAACACAATGGATAGCTTTTATTGTACCTTCACCACAAAATATAGGACAGTGCTTTATGTAACCAAAATTTAGGTCATTTTACCCAAAGGCTTACGTTTTTTATTGAATCAAAACTATTTATATCCAAAGGATTATCGTCACGTACGTCTAATATGCACATTGCAAGCAACAGATTAGCGTACCTACAAATACTCTACTCTCTTACCTGCTTTAGGTAGGTTCATATACAGTAAGTTCATAAGCTAAGCTTCTATTTGTACAGCAAACAATAATTTCATTAATTTTTTGATTGTTGTACTTCTATCTAGTGATGATAAAAATTAAAATTAACAATGATTACTTTTTTCTAAAATATATCGGAACTTCATTCAGAATTAAATAGTGAATTAAGTAATCTTCTGCTACGTTATAGTTTATTTATTTACTTCAATTTAACAATTTTTTGTACCAACAGTAAAACCAAGACGTACATAGAAAACAATTTTACATTTAAGTACAATAATATTAGTAAGTATTGAGAATATTTTCAAAATATATATAACAGGATAACAAATACAGTCACATTAGTTGCGAATATAATTTTACAATTAAAGAAATATGTCAAATGTCAAAAATAACTAATAAAGATGAGTAATTAATACTGATGAACTAAAATCATTTACACAGAATGAAAACGAAATATAAAAAAATCTGAGACCGCATGATAGCGTATGTGGCGTGATATGATGCTGACGACCAAATGAAAAATGAATCGTAGAAAGTGATTGAATGACACATCGAAAGCACTAAACGTACAAAATCACGTGACGTATAAATCATCGCAGCGAACTTTCAATTACATCTGGTAAGGCTCGAGTGACATTCATCATATCCGTTCGGATTAACGAGAAAAATGTTGAAGCGACGCGTTATGTTGTTGACTCGTAATGTATTCAACAGATACGTGTTGTATGTGTGTATTACATCATGGATGTAGCTGTATATCTCCAGAAGACGATGTAGTGTATACTATAAATGTAGATGATAATAGGCTACGATGGGACGCCTTTATGATCGATATTTTCCAAGGGTCTCGACCTCCATTCGCATGCCTACCTATTTGTCCTTTGCTGCTTGTCAGTGTATTGTATATCCATTTTAGACGTGATTTTTTTAGCGGCGTTAGGCCCGGGAAAGATATTTTTTTTTTATGGTATGAGACGTATACGAGTAGTCGGAGCCATTTTCATAACTACCTATGAACACCCACAGCGTCTCGTGTAAGCCAGAGGTCGGCCTCCCCGGCCGTGCCGGCTCAATTAGGCAGCATGCAAGCGTGCAGTGTGGCACTACCTTGAGAGATCGCGACTTCAATATGATACGTAGCATAGGAAAGTTGAACTACGCTAAATCGTAGCGCCACTTGTAGCGCTGCTACGCGGTGGCCCAAGTATATACAATATATAAATATAGGTCATTGCTACCATTGTTACTTTATATTCGCTATATTTTTAGTAGGCATATAAAAAACTGCATAACTCATTGTCACGTTCCGATCGTGCAAGAGAGAGAGCACGAACAAACGATAGATAGCACGATCGACCGTAGTGTTAACACGTAAAATTATCGTCCTTAAATTGATTTACAAATAACTCTTTTCAATTAACAACTAATGCTATAATCTAATGCGTGTAATTTTCAACACTTGACCCAATGATCGCTAATCCATGTGCTCCAGTTGGTAATTAAGCACTATTATGTGGTATTTAATTAATTGACGCTATAAATAGCATATATAGCATTAATTAATAATATCAAGAATAGAAGATTTTCATAGCAAAGGGTGACAAGCAACCAAACCAAGACATTTGGACGCCCTTCAACATCCTAATACGTAAATTGTCTGCGGGAGAGAGAGAGGTCAGTCCTACTAGAGTAGGTTATCTTCTTACAAATGTCGGTACCGCACACATAGACACAATCCTAGTAACCTCAATATACACGTCAACCTGGGTGATGCGTTTCGATTTGCCGCCGGCCGCTTACGCTCGCCGGCGCTCGTCAACCCTAGAAGTGAAGGCAAGAGTAGCCATTTATGTCCTCGATTGGGCTTAGACAGCTTACTATTCTTATTTTACTATGGTCCTACTTTCGAACCTAGTCTCCTCGTCCGACGAGCTTTCGTAACAATTCGATGAGACTGTGTTAGGCTTCTTAAATTCAGGTCACAAAAAATATATAGCTTTACCCTGAAAACAAACGTCTCTATGCAGAAGTTTTATTTCTTTTTGCTGCTTCAGATTGTAATATTACATGGTCTTATGAATTGTAATAGCTTGTAACAACAACGGTAACACAACACATTGTTACCAAATATTTGTCATCTAGTCTCGGTTCAGAAATTCTGTGATGCGTTGTATGTATTTGACATTCGTGTAGTCCGTGATGTTATTGAGTTTCTGTTGTAATTACCCGTTGTGGGCGGAACATTTACAGGTGGTTATTACAGGTAATTACAGGAAATTATAGGTAATAACAGGTAATTAGATAAAAAAATTATATTATATCTTGTTCTCTCGTAAGTTGCTTCACTGAAGTTTCATTTCAATTAAATATCAGTGAAGCCACTAACAAGTAAACGGTTTGAAGGAATGTAATATATGAGTAGTTTCATCTTGCCAACGCGTATAACTTCATTTATTCATTCATTCATGACGTTATAATATTATAATTAGATCAGTCAGATTTTTCAAAATATTTTTGTTATATGTACCAGTAACAATGTTGTACTAGTACTAGTCCTAAATATAAACAAGGATCACAAGACCTTCAGAACGTAATGTGACGTAGCTGTTTTAATGGAATACAATAATGTTTATTTCCAAAATATTTAACTCCAGATTTTCCATCGCTTCATCCATCTCAAATTCGCCAATCAAAGAACACATGTTATTCTACTGTCATAGCAATATACAACAAATCGGATATCCTTTCAATATAATCTGTATACGTCAGAAATCAGAATGTTTTTAGTGTTAAGAGTGAAACGCCGAGGATCACTGGCTTTGGCGAGCTCGATCGATTGAAATAAAACTGTACAGATTTTATTGAGTTAGTTGATTCGGAACTAAAACTTTATATTTTATAACTTATATTAAAATATTGTCCTCAAACTTGTTTTCACTAGCTTAGTTTTAATATCGGGATTTAAATGTTAAATATAAGCTGGTTTATTACTGGGTAACAATTATGTTTTTTGGTTTCGATAGTCTTAAAGCTCCGACTGCTCTTTTGCCTACTTTTACTATAAAAGTATTTAAACGTAAAAGTAAGGGTAGTGTCACACAGCACGCTTGCATGTAGCCGAAATGCCGCTTACACATAACCGGCGTAAATCGTCAGCTGCGCTGTCGCGTTTCATGCAATGTGTAAGTAGCCGGTGGCCCATGGAGGGAGGAGGAGGAAGGAAGGCGACCCGCCTGTATAACATCTATGCGGATGTCTATGCGCGCCGGTAGTCATGAAAGTGGCTCCGATTACTCGTATGCCTCCTTATACTATAAAAAAAAGACGTCATCAGATCCTCGATGATGATGATTAATGAACAATAAACTACTAACACAAACTAAAGTAGAAAAAATGATATTTGAAAAGCAGAGGTCTTTGAAATCGCAACCTTTACAAGTTCGTCGAGAAGTCTAGGCTGTGAGGTCGTTAAATAATTTCAGTACAACTTAAGCGGACGATTCGCTTACAGGCAATTATCCCGGTTAATTTAGTTTTTAAAGTGTAATGTAAAATCTAGGCATTAAAACTCATAACCCTGTAACAGGTAGTTATCGTATTGTATTACAGCCGGATTGTCAAATGACACCGCTGCAAAGTACTGTCAGTTTCCGGTGGCCCGTTGGAGAGTAGGAGTGAAGGAAGCATCACACTTCTATAACAACATTGCAAGAGTCTATAGGCATCGCTAGTCAACATAATGCTCAAACTGCTGTTATTTTACAATACAAAGGGAATATAGAATAGCATAAAATAATAATAAGTAAGTATAGTTTTGTTAAATAATGTAGTTTTTTATACTATTTCCACTTTTTTTTTACTAAAATTACATTTAATACGACCGGTTTCGAACACTCATCATCAGGTTCATCAGGTTCTAGTTCGAAACCGGTCGTATTAAATGTAATTTAAGTTAATAAAAGTGAAAATAGTATAAAAAAGTATATTGTTTAACAAAACTATAATATGAATTTCCATCAAGAAGTGACAATACATTCCATCAACTAAATAATAATAATTATTTTTATTGGCAGCCCACTGCTGCGCAAAGGCCTCACTACCCTCTTCCCACATCTCTCTATCGAGTGCCAGACAGCGCCAATCTTTCTGGTAGGAGTCCAGCACATCATATATTTTTAAGACGAATATAAATATACTTTTTATACTATACCTTTTCGGCTTTTTATCCCAATAGAATATACCTTGTATGCGCAAATTACTTAGATTGAAATCCAAGGCGCAAGGTATCATGTCGCTACCTATAACATCAACTGTATTATTTTAGTAACGAATACAATAATACAAAATATCAGTAACATAATTTATATTATCGAACTTAAGAAATACAATAAAAGATGCAACCAACATTAGCAATATAGGAAAGAAACTCAGCGTTGCGAAAAAGCTGAGCCAATTAAGAATTTTCCACAAAATTAGTCAGCACAGCACTAAATATGTTAAAAGACAACAATTGTTTTACCGCTCTTTGGCACGTGCTCGTTAGTCGAACAGATGAAAAACACAAAAAAATATCGAACTTTAGAATTACATGCATTGCTTTAGTAAGAGGCAGTGTGCTGCATTGCATTTGGCCAACATGCGGAGGTACCTCTTGCTTAATTGATAAGTAAAGTGACAGTTACGCTGTCGCGTTTCGTGCGGTTTGTTAAATGACAATTGTTTTGCCGCCCACTGGCCGCTCGCGCTTGTTAGTACAGACGAGGAACACTAAAAATATCAAATTTTAGAATTGCATGCAATGCTTTAGTAAGAGGTGCATTGCAGAACAATTGGTTTTGTTTTCTATAGTTTCAAGGGGCAAACGAGCAGTCGAAGCCATTTTCATGACCACCGACGCCAATAGACACACATAGTGGTTTTACAGATGCGTTGCCCTCCATACTCCTCTCTCCTACTTGGCCAACGGCTACTTACACACTGCACGAAATGCGACAGCACAACTGTCATTTTACGCCGTTGTAAGCGAGATATACCTCCACGTACCGGCTTAATTCCGCTACATACATGCATGGCACTGACTATTACCGATTGGTAACCTATAACTTATTTTAAATATATTAATTAAATACAAAATTATATACTATAAAATTTTTCGTGCAAAACTTTACATGTACTGAATGTACAGTTCTGTAAACATCTAATTTCGCGCTGTTTTGACAACGTAATACTATTCAAATTAGAAGATAAAGTTGTCCAACCGTTTTGGTGGAAGCCGACAGAGATAATAAAATGCTGGTTCAACTCCATTATACGTATGTACTATAGGGAGGCAGAATTTAAATCAAGGCTCTTGGCAGCGCTCTCAATGAATTTGAAAATATAGCAACAGAAAGTTAAAGCATTGTTTGTACATATGCCGAAAGCTTACATTATTTTGTGACATTACAATTATTAATTAAAATAATTTTGATTTATGTTTTAATTTTTTATGTAATTTTTTTAATATGTCTATAATATAGTCCTATATATATCTATCCTAATATATAAAGAGGAAAGATTTTTTATTTGTCTGTATCAAATAAACCCCAAAACTACTGGAACTATTTAAATTATTCTCTAATAGAAAGCTCCATTATCAGGAAGTTTCATAGACCGTATTTAATTGAACAATTTTTATTTTAGATGCCCAACGAAGTGGGCACGGGTAAACTAGTCTTAATTAAAAATATATATTCAGGTTTAACCATTATTTAAAAAAAGCTTTAATTCTATTACAGTTTATATCAAGACATATAAAAAGTGCCTAAGCACGATACCTTTTACTTACTCACTTTTTACTTTTCTTTTTCTTTTTTATGGAATAGGGGGCAAACGAGCAGTCAGAGCCATTTTCATGAGCACTAACGCCCATAGACATCCGCATAGAGGCTATATAGATGCGCTGCCCTCCTTTCTACTGCCAGTTGCCACCACCAGCTACTTACACACCGCAGGAAACGAGACAGCACAGCTGTCATTTTACGCCGGTCTCGTGTAAGCGAGAGGTACCTCCTCGGTCGTGCCGGCCCAATTCGACTGCATGCAAGCATGCAGTGTGGCACTACCTGTTCCTTCTTTCGTCATCATCATCAGCTCATCGGTAACATAGTATAATATTGTAATTGATTAATACGTGTGATAAATTGCAGCTGAATAGGAGACTGGAGTTAATCCAATTCAGCTTATAAGAATTTACAGAAAAATACAAAGACCAAGTTAATAAAAACTAGTAGTAACATGCGATCTTCGTTGTAAAACGGCTATTTTTTCCAGTCGATGGATAAGATATAATCGTGATACATAAAAAAGATACATTATAGCATTATGAATTACAAGGAAAATTAAGTAATACCTATCGAAAGTGCCATCCACATACATGCGCCTCACTAACCTAACAGTTTCAAACATTACAATAAATAGACTAATCACATACTAAAATTTTATGGTAGATATTATTCTACTAATATAATTGAAATAGAAAAATTTTAATCCCAGAAATTTTAACTACAATCAGTCTACGAAGTACATCACAACAGTGGGCTCAAAACGTAAATAGTAAGTATGTAGAGTCTACAGCACGACAGCTCTACAGAATGGTTTCGCAAAAAAATAAATATTTTATTAAAATCAGTGCAGCGCTGTTACGTGTAAGTAAACTAGCACACAATTTACCTAATGCTATGTAAATATTGTCATTCATAGACACGTGGTGTGAGGGCACTTAACTTACCTTCGCTTTTTTTTAATCCAGGGACAATATCGTCATTGTTCGCAAGAAAACTCTTTTGTTTTGACAGGGTTGGAGAGTTTAAGATATTCCAGATATTAGATAAAGGTTATAATATAAACAAAATATGTCATTTTGTAAATTAAATGCTTTATACATATATTATTTTGAATTATTGATTTATACTATATTAAATAAAATAACTGTGTATGTGTGTAATAAATAATATGACAAAAGAGCTGAACAATACATAGTCACAAATATGCCGTTCGAATATTTTTGCTGAAACGAATCCATTTGGAAGAAGTCCTAAAACATGTCAACAATGTTTTTTTTTTTTTTTTTTT
>LUGF01056387.1:209949-237422 GCA_001625245.1 Calycopis cecrops | reverse complement strand
ATAATATGACAAAAGAACTGAACAATACATAGTTGACATGTTTTAGGACTTCTTCCAAATGGATTCGTTTCAGCAAAAATATTCGAACGGCATATTTGTGACAATAAAATAGAACAGTTAGTGGAAAATAAAGGGCACTTATAATTTGGAAAAGTGTTCAATTGTTAATCTTACTTAATGATGACATATTAATAAATTTTTTCACTTTTTTAATGGTATTGGGGGGGGGGCAAATCGTCGGAGCCATTTTCATTACTACCGACTCCCATAAGCATCCACAGAGAGGCTATACAGATGCGCTACCCTCTTTTCTCCTCCCATCTCCATGGGTTACCATTTACTTACACACCTCACGAAACGCGACAGCATATTTGTCACTTTACGCCGGTCTCGTGTAAGCGAGAGGTGAGCAATTCGGCTACATGCAAGCAAGTGTGGCACTACGGCTCACTAGGGAATGCTCTTAGGCATTCCCCTAGTTGTGGAAAACTTGGACGGCATGTGGAAATAATCTCATCCTGAATAACTGCGGCTACACCAGCGGGTGCTCTACAGGGCTGTACTCGGGAGAGTTAAGTGGTTACTCCCTTACGTTTCGAAGTGCTGAAACACACCTGACTACTCGGATCTGACAGAATAGGCGACTTCTCCAAGTCGTCACTCTTCGACCCTTCCTAGCGTGACACGTGGCACGTATGTCTCGAACCTCTTGAGGACTGTCTCTCTTATGCCTTCCGCTACCTCCTTTTGACGTATTTCATTTTTAGTGTAGGAGTCAGCCTCATTCCATCCTTGCTACCGAGAAAAGGGCGAATCAGTGATGATAATGCGGGTTCTTCTTGAACGTGTGGAAATGTGTGTGTGCTATTATGAAAATGTGGAGATTTGAACTCCCTTATCAAATGCGGAAATATATCTGTCAGTCTGTCGCGCGTTACGTTAAGTTCATTCGTTGTACACTGATGAGCCAATTTTCAGAAGAATAAAATGCGCCAAGGTTCGCGGATTTCAATCCCGCCTAGATCATGTATCTATCTATTTATTATTTGTATGTCTATAATAAAAATTTTAATTATGTTTTCGGTGACTAGTATCCGTAACACTAGTTACTGTACCTAGCACGGGGCCAGGCTAGCGTAGAATTTAATGTCCATATCCGACATGTTCGACAAACAAGAAACAACATTTAATTAGCGGTCCAACAAGTTATACATTACAATTGGAATCCGGTCTCGCTGTCTATAATTGTGTAAAAGTTTATAGATGCGCGACGTTAGACGGCAGGTCTATTCGTAGACGTAAAAAGGAGCTAGTTAGCGGAGTTTACACAAACAGTGGTGCTTGTTAACGGCAACTTGGTAATTTTGCTCCACGCCTTGTTTGTCACTGAATTTATTGTTCATATTTTTATGTACACGTCGGCGCCCCGCGGTTTCGCACGCGTGAATTATGTCAGGATTTGATGAAAAGTTGATCTTAGTTTTATATTAAATTTCATTCAAGCCGTTGAGTATTTTAGTACGGTAGTAACGGGGGGGAAAGGGGACGCGCTTAATGTCTAGTACCCGTTACATAAGTTACACAAAATATATTTTAAGCTCTCGTCGCGCCACGCGGTGGTGAGCGCGTTAGTCGAGATTTTTAGATGAACAGTTGATTTTATAATATTTATGAAAAGTTGATTATAATCTGTGGTAATATCATGTGATAAATATCATCTAAATACGTTTAGTAGCTATTTTATCGAAGCCTTTTGAGGACTACCGACGCCCATAAAGAGGAGGACGAAAGGCGAGCTTCCTCTTTTACACGGGCCAGCGGAAACACGATAGAATAACTGTCACTTTACGGCGAGATCATGTGTGAGCTTCCCACCTTCTACCAAACTACTGCACTGCCTAAAAAAATAGTAGAGGGTGCGTGGTATTAATAATCAACATAAAAAATCATGGTACAGGCAGTTTGCTTATTTTACTTAACTTTTTATTCAATAAAAAACCCTTTATGCAGAACTGGGCTGATAAAGGCTGGGATGATTTATCCATTTAATTCTCATCTCCAGTAAAAGAGTTGGATGCACCGAGTGGAAGAGAACGGAGAGGCGAACGTGATAAGTGTCTTGAAGGGATGTATTTCAGTCCTCTTTTCCTTCCACTACTACTGTTACTACTGTTTAGTATCAAGGCTTGTGTGGGGCCACCGGAAACTCACACTCTGCTCGAAACGCCTCAGTACGGCTGTCGCATTACACCGGTATTGCGAATCTCCCCGGTCCCGGTCCGCTACAATATAGCATGGCCTTATTTACAATATTGCTTTCACGAAACAGTGCAGTGTGTAAGTAGCCATCATATAACGTACTCATCTGTATAACGTATATCATATGCGGATGTCTATGGGCGTAGGTGGTCAAGAAAATGGCTCTGATTGGTCGTTTGCTCCCTAATACTATAAAAAAAAACTGATAAATCGGATCATTCATATCCCTTAACGTCTAAAATTCTCATCTCCAGCAAAAGAATTGGATGCACCGAGTGGAAGAGAGCTGAGAGGCGGACGTGATAAGTGTCTTGAAGGGTTTCATTTGAGCCGATACATCTCGACGCCATTTCTATTTGGTTCCGCACGGCGTGGCTATGAAATGCTCTTGCGTTTATGCCAAAAGAACTTACATAAAGCACATAAAGTATACGTATTGGTACTAAAATACTGGCGTTATTGTATGCGGTAATATTGATTCACTTACGAGCGGCTTACGGGCTTTTTATGGGTACGGAACCATCGTCTTGCTTAAAATCAATATAGAAAACTAACCGTCCTGTCCCCACTTCATTGGACGATAACTAGTTTATTTAGGATAGTTTCTTCGCAGGTGAAACCGCGGGGCATACGCATAATAAAAACGTAGATGCGTGTCAACCTTCCATCCAATAGGCCATCCGAAACACACAAATGTCATCAAACGCGACAATATAGCTGGTCATAGGTACAGGCAATGCGGTATGCCAGTGCCCTTACTGAGTCTACTTAAATCAACTGCAAATCTTTACATGATGTCAATACATTTTGCCATAGCCCTTGTATCGTTGACCAGAACTGCATCTTCTACGAGAGTTCACTTTTCATTGTTCAGTTCAGTTTTAACACAATTAAACTGCATAGCTTCAGGCACATGTAATATATTACTACACAATTCATCCAGTGGTTGTAGAGATAAGAGTAATCGGAGCCATTACCTCCTCATTTAATGTTTTATTTGTTCAACTGTATCAGGAGGGTCATGTTTTTAGAGCACGTACATGACATATCACTAAACCATTTGCTATTTAAAGTATATAAAATCACAACAATTCTTTTATTACGTTGCGAAAAGAGGAGAAGTGTGCGTTCTTCTAGCCCTTATTAATAAACATAGATTAATTTTATCCAAACATTAACCTAGTATTAAACTGACATCTGTCAAAAACCATATTATTAAACACATAAAAGGTATGAAATTTGACAGATGTAAGTCTAATACCAGGTTAATGCTTGGATTTATCCAAGCATTGCAAGTAAGCAAGTCTAATACTAGGTTAATGCTTAGTTACTACAACTTTAGTTTAGTTAATCCTAATAAAAACATCCTGTAAAAAAACCAAGTCTCGCAACTCAGTCTTTCTACCATAAAAAGTTGTGAGATCCATGTAGTACCAAGTCGGTTAATTTATTTAGTCCCTACTTATGAACCTTCTGTCTTATGTTATTATGATATCTATCTCGAGGCACTATATTTGTGATCGATCTCCTCCAAAACGACTTGATCGATTGATATAAAATTTTACTTTGTATGGTAGAACGAAATAAAGAACATCATAATTGATCATTACACAAAAGAAAGAGAATGTGATAGTAAATTTCATTCCAAAGCTCATTTCATTCAAGGTCGAAACGCAGACGAAACCACGGGAGCAGCTAGTTTTCTATACAAACGGAGCAGCCAAGTGAATATCGGTGACGTTTGACAGTGTCAGTATTTCGGGTCGATTCTGCACGGCTACGCGGTCGCGCACGGAACCCGTCATCACAATGCGCGATACCTTATTGGCGAACTGCCATCCTGTAGCCAGGGCTTACATAAGATGGGCCCGCGTCCAGTGGAGTGATGGATATGTAATGGTTGATCATGGCGGGAATGTATTAAATCAATTTATTTTTAAAGCATTGTAATATAAATGCTCATAAATAATTATGAGCATTTTTAAAAGACTGAATTTTATTATTAATTTTAATTTCTCCATTCAATACTCCTTTAAGACAACGGTGGCCTGGAAGATAACACTTTAAACAGATAAGGTCGCCGAATTGTACATTCCTGTATATTATTTCATTTTTAAATTATGTGTACTTATAATAATAATAATCTAGAAAATTATAAAACTATTTTTTTAATGAATACTTGTGATACCAGCCGAAGATGAAAAATAAAAAAAAAGTACTTTAGTTATCTAAATAATATATTCATTGTGATTTTTGTGACCACGGTGTCTTCAAATATGAAAAAACCATCAAATTGCACATTTGCCACATTTATCACACACAACATGCCACCATCACTGAAATATATAGATATCATATTTTTTATGTTTGCAGTTTTAAATCTTCGTATTTGCAAATGAAGTAAGAGTAAAATAGCTTAATTTGTAAACGCTTTACCAACAACGTACGCTGGCAAAATTGTTGCCGGTATTAAATTTTAAATTGTGCTAGTTCTGAGTCGTCAAGAAATTCGTTGTGCGTAGCTTTCACAATATGGTGGGTTTACCTCTACGAGAGCATATTAACTAATACATATTATATGTACAAGCGACGAGACGCGGCTTCGCCCGAGTGATATTCTCATACAAAACTGGCGCTTACCACGCATTTTATTTTGGGATAACTCCTAAAATTATCAAATACATTGTTTAGTATCAAGGCTATCATATTGTGTTGATAACAACATATTCTGTATCAAATATTATAAATACTGTATTGTTTAAATAGTCTTAAATTTATCTATCTACATTACACAGGATATATATGATTAAATTAATGTTTATTAAAACAGTTACTATATACTACTATTATAAAATAACAGACAATTTTATAGGGACGAAACTGTGATCTCGCCCACATAATTCATACAAAATTGGAAGTTCCATTTTAGCTACCTACAGTACCTACTATTTCAATATAAGTAAACACCTGTTTCAGCGGTTTCTTAATGCCAACCGAAATGTTCTTCTTCACTCTTAAAAAATAACGGACTTTTAATAAATTTACAATTACTATTATCACACACCCCTAATCAAAAAATAAATATTTGCTTAGTTATTTATCAAGTACATAGACATGACCTATGCATTTGCATAGGTCATGTCAAAGTACTTAATTTGTACTTATTTGTTGCAGTAGTCCGTTCTATAAGCATTAAGTACAAACTGAGAAGTGAGAAGAAACTTAGAGAAAAACTTTATTTATACTCCTATAAATAATACTACTACTATAGGTATATTTTGTAAGAGGTAGTGTCACACTGCATGCTGGCATGCAGCCGAATTGGGTCGGCATAACTGGGAAGGTAGCTTTCGCTTACACGAGACCATCGTAAAGTGACAGCTGTGTCGCGTTTCGTGTGGTATGTAAGTAGCCGGTGGCTCAAGAAGGTGGGAGGAGAAACGAAGGCAGCGCATCTGTATTGCCTCTATGCGGATGTCTATGGGCGTCGGTAGGCATGAAAATGGCTCCGACTGCTTATTTACCCCCATATATCATAAAAATAGGTTAAATAAGGAACATTCAATTCCAAAATACTATAACTTTAAGGGATTGGCACAATTTTGACGACGATCAACTTGATATAATTGAAGTAATATGGATATACTATTGTGGTTATTTTACGGGTTTTAACACGATAAGAGTTATTAAAGGTACTAGTAAAAATATAAAGGTATATATTTTTACTAGTACCTTTCGTTCTCGACGTTTCGACTGGGTTACACCAGCCGTGGTCACGAGCCGACTGTGAACACCCGTAAAATAACCACAATATGTGTAACAAACGCGAAAGTCTCAAACAAGTATGGATATACTAGTTCAACAAATCAACAAATAAAATTAAATTGATATACAACTAGACCTTCTTCAATTTAATCACAACTCAACAGTTGGTGTAAATTGTTAAGAAATCCGCTAGCTTTTGAGCTTATTGCAAATAAACTGACAAATAGAGGCTGCCGAGGGATATATTTGAACCCGCAATGAAAAACGAAGAGTTGTATGCGTTTAACCTTTAACCCCCTTATTAATAAACATAGAATAACTCTATCCAAGGAATAACCTAGTAATAAAGTGACATCTGTCACATTCCTTAATAAAAAAACACATAAAAAGTATGGAATTTGACAGATGTCAGTTTATTACTAGGTTATTACTTGGATATAGTTATTCCATGTTTATTAATAAGGGGGTATGTGTGTAAGGTGTTAAATTTGATATCGCAGTGCCTAAATTATTAAACTATATAATTCTATTTATTTTTACAAACTTTTATTTAAAAATATTAAAAAAACATGAAACAACTGATTCTATCCTAAACTACCAAAATATGCACATTGTAATTTTTTTCTTATATAAAAAGTATGTTAGGAGGTTTCTCGGCATTCGCTAATAGAATAATACATACTTAAGCAGATCAAATGTTACTCTGTAAAAAGTTGTTCATTTAATTAAAAAGCATAGTATTGATAATATATTGTATTATTTAAAGAATATAAATGAATTATGATAAATAAAAATACTCGTAAATTATTAAGTTACATATAAATAATAATTAATGTTATCGAAAACATTACTATATTTTGATTCATAAAATACGATTGGTTTGAATTTTATGACTGTGTTCTTACAGACAATACTCTATATAACCGGCAGATTAATACTTTGTTGTTGTAAGAAATTATTTTCTCATATAATCCGTATATATTTATAATACGTAAAATTATTATACATAATGAATTTTAGAAATTATCTGATTCCTATAACCCCGTTTTGTCAGTCTCCTTCCAATCACTGCACCACCCAGCTTGTTAATAGCACGCATTGTATGTGATGTGTGTGATTGTGGCTCCTGTAATTTGTATTCTGACGTTGGCGGCGTGAAAGTTGGGGTATTGTTAGTGTAATGGTGCGCATAACAAACTTATAATAGAATATAGACACAGTCCAGGTGTTATTAGTAATATAATACAATTTTGTCATAAATATTACTGGCAGCAAATAAATATAACTCGATCACAATAATACCTCTGATAACAACAAAGTTACAAAAGGCGTAATTCATATTAATTCATTTATTTATATATCAGTCGTGCATGGTAGCCGGGCTTCACCTGGTTGCTCTCTCTACTTCTTGGCTTATTTGTCACTGCAATCTTGTACTGTATCCCGCTTTGACTAGGGAGGGAAATTGGAATTACTTCCTACTCCTACTTTCTTCTGATTAAATTCGTTGCGGGTCCAAAGACAGTTTTAGCTTTTCCGTCGAGCTCCCTGAGATCATATCAAAGGATCGTCGTGGTTGCCGCTGTTGATCCTGGCGACACAGGAGTAGCAGCAGTGGGAACGAGTGGTGGGCCATAGCCCGTTAAAAAAAATAACAATAAATAATAATAGTATAATTTAATAATACCTATATGTGACCTTTACACACTACGCTAGTATAACCCCGTACTAATTATGTTAAGTACTTATGCTATGGGTATTAGGTAATGAAAATATACATAATATTTAAGATTTTTTGTAGAAATAAATATAAGCAGACGGGATGCGAACCCGCGACCTCTTACATAGCTCAGATAAATCGAGTATGTTGTATACTCGATTTATCCGAGCTATGTTACCAGGTCCTACAGGAAAGAGAAAAGAGGGAGACCTAGAACCAGATGGGTCGACGACATGATTGAAACAGCACGAAAACGATGGAAGACGATAGCTACCGAGACACTTGGGCATCTCTGGAGGAGGCCTTCACCCTAAAAAGAGGGGTTCACGTTTATCTCAAACATATTGCGTTTATAGTTAATTACTTTTTATGGTTTCTTTTTTTTGAAATGCTTAAATTATATATATATTATTCCTTTTTTATTTTTGAAACCATTTTAAAAAACCATGTATAGTTAGTGAAATAAAAAGGCTTTTTATTTTATTTTATTTTTATTATTATTATTATTATTTATTATGTTACCACAGCGCCAAAAGGTCGTCGTCATAATTAAGTATCATTGATGACTGTGCAAGTTATAAGTGAATAATGTAGCTTAGATGATCAATATCATTGAGTCGCGAAATTGATGTACCTAATAAGGTTAGTTAATAGACAGGCACGGTTAGTTCTATTATAATTGCACATTGCACTCAGATCGGGCCCGAACGACAGGGGTGATGCCTCTCACCCACACAAACACACGTGTCAAACAGAAGCCCGTAGGAAACATGAAAAGGTTAAGAAATAGAAAAATATATT
The DNA here is from genome assembly GCA_001625245.1 of Calycopis cecrops. NCBI lineage: Eukaryota > Metazoa > Arthropoda > Insecta > Lepidoptera > Lycaenidae > Calycopis > Calycopis cecrops. The sequence continues at coordinate 228,877 of LUGF01056387.1, read as the reverse complement.
TCTGGTGTTTCAAAGCAGTTTTGGTTTTTACAAATTGACTAATTTATTTTAATTACAACTTAACTGATTAATATCAACATAAAAATAACTACAACCTTCTATGAAGGACTGCAAGTATTCTGTAATTGTTTTTGTTTGTTTGTTTGTTAAAATTCAAATTAGAATCTAATTGCAGTGTACAGCTCTAGACAGGACGTGCGAAGTCAATTTATGTAACATAAAGGTGCTCGCACATTATAACGACTCGACGCCGACTCAACTCCAACTCAACTTAGGGCATGGACATACCGTCGGATATTTGTAGTAAAAAAATCCGCTAGCACAGGATGATTAAAAAATTCCACAATTCCATTTTTCGCGGGTTCCGTACTACGAGGATTACAACTTATATACTTTAACTGACTTATATTTGCCTGTACACGTTATAACAATACAGTTAAGTTTGTAATAGATTTTATAATTAGAATTTATGTATGTGAGAAGATTCTTATGAAGCTATTAAATAAACTGGTAAGAGGTAGTGCCACACTGCATGCTTGCATGCAGTCGAATTGGGCCGGCACGACCGGGGAGGTACCTCTCGCTTACACGAGACTGGCGTAAAGTGACAGCTGTGCTGTCGCGTTTCGTGCGGTGTGTAAGTAGCCGGTGGCCCATGGAGGTGGGAGGAGAAAGGAAGGCAGCGCATCTGTATGGCCTCTATGCGGATGTTTGTGGGCGTCGGTAGTCATGAAAATGGCTCCGGCTGCTCGTTTGCCCTCCTATATCATAAAAAAAAAAATGTAGACTAAAATTAATGAAACAAATTTAATCAAAAACAATAGTCATACAAATTATACAGGCTAAAACAGAATAAGAACATTTTAAACTCATACATTTTTATCCAATTGAAATTCGTATGAAAAATAGCCTCAGTAATTTGTAAAAGATGGCAATATATTACGTCCCTGTCAAAGAGATATCTATGTACATTGATCGCGGAGTTGGCCGCGGACAACCCTATTTATTACCTTGTCACAATGTACCTGTCTTTCAGCCTACTCGTCCATGTAACATTAACTTGGACGGCCGGCCTATTGATCAGTGCCATCTATTGTGCCGTGGAATCCATCAAAAGGTATCTTTACGTGTGTAAACTATTATATATATACTAATCTGGCGCACTTGTGTTTCGATACACATATTATATTTTAGGAATTTCATATATATTATAGTAGATCGGTCATAAGATTCAGTATTTATTGTAACATTATTACGTACGGAACAAGACTTAAATAAACTCAGTCACTCAGCGTGCCATGGAAAGACATGCTTGGTATATCGAGAGATGTGGTGCGGAAATCCGAGATCCGCATCCGTTATAAGTCTGAGATTAGTGTGCACACATACAGACATACAGACAAACAGACAAATTTGAAAAAAAATGTATAGTCATTGATCACTCACTCACATAGTACCGCAATAAAGTGATGGCTATGTTACCGCGATTCGTGTTTTTTTTTTTATGGTACAGGGGGCAAACGAGCAGTCGGAGCTATTTTCATGACTACCAACGCCCATAGACATCCGCATAGAGGTTATACAGATGCGCTGTCCTGCTTTCCCCACCTCCATAAACCACCGGCTACTTACACACCGCACGAAATGCACAGCTGTAGCTGTGTGAGTTATAAGTATCCATGGGCCGATTAAGTAGGGTGGGGTGAAGGAGAGACGCATGTGCATAACGGTATAGATGGTCATAGGCATCAGTGGTCACCAAGATTGCTCATTTGCTAACCTTAAAAGTTGGCTATTCTATAAAAGGGCTAAACATTTCAATAGGCAAACTGAATAAAGGGCTACCAATATAAAAGATCCCCTCTCTACATGATACTAATCTGTTCGAACAGTGAAATGGTATGAAGGGTCTTCGTTGTTCTCGATGACTGACGATCATCGCATAGAAGTTAATACATAAAATATATTTACGCGAATGTTGCTCATGATTAAGATTCTTTAATGTACGAAAACTACATAAAATATAGTTTAAAAAAAGAGTGCCTTAGACCACACAACTGAAGTAAACCGTAGTAACAATGACATAACAAGTCATATGAATTTTTTTTAATGGATTTTTTTTTCTCTAAAATCGAATTTGAATTTTGAATTTGAATGACAACTTCCATTGACCTCACCCGATGCGTGATTTTTGTAACGCTCTCTCCAGTTTACTCCCAATGTCAAGCGCATATAAAAGTTTTACTTCAATAAATAGTTAACTCAAGAGCTGTCTAATTTTTATTTTTATGATCAAACAGTCAGTCTTTAGGTAAACGCCATAGTTTAAGATCTAGTGATACGTTACAATGCGGCCGAATTTGACCGTAACGACGGCCGGTACCTTTCGCTCACACGATCCCGTCCTAATGTAACAACTATGAGAGTATTGTTACGTTCCGTGTAGTTTGTGACAGAAATACGAAGGTCAATATATAGGTACTATTTTAGTAAGAGGTAGTGCCACACTGCAGGCTTGCATGTAGTCGAATTGGGCCGGCACGACCGGGGAGGCACCTCTCGCTTACACGAGACCAGCGTAAAGTGGCAGCTGTGCTGTCGCATTTCGTGCGGTGTGTAAGTAACCGGTGGCCTATGGAGGTGGGAGAAGAAAGGAGGGCAGCGTATCTGTGTAGCCTCTACGTGGATGGAAAATGGGTCTGACTGCTCGTTTGCCCCCCTATACCATAAAAAACAGAGAGCAATAATATAGACGTCGATTAACGTCGTCACTAAATATTCAGACTGCTTGTTTGTGCCAACCAAAATAAAAGAGCGCATAGAAAAATGTATATTCCAGAAAAATGTAACCTTCTTTACTTAATCGACAATAATTACGTTGATCCTTCAAACGACCTTATAAAAAGGTCCAAGAAAGTGTCGTTATAAAACTCAAAAGTGGCACAAAAATTTCGCAATCAAATTATTAATTAAGCTTACGTTTACGCCGGCAGCTTACATAGCTTAATAAAGGCGGAAACGCAAGTTGGAAGTCGTTAACTGCGCTTTAGCTTTAGAAAAAAACTCAAGACCCACCTTCACTCAAGGATTTTCATTTCATTAGAACCCAGGCCGACTTGGCCTATTTATATTTATCCTGCTGTAAAGCGTTTTCTATTTATAATAGTAAAAATTTTTCTAGTAACACTTTATATGTCATTAAACTAGACTATAAGTGATGATGAAAAAATGTGTTACATGTTGATAGTGCATCGATCGGTTTCATCTTTTCCGGCTAAATGCGTTTTCCAGTCTACCACATCTGCAATAGTAATGAATACGTATTGGCGCCCACATTGCCGCGGCGTCTGTGTGAGTGCGCCACGTGTAAGCCCGACCCGAACACCGCTCTGTATCGCTGCTCTCCTAGTACATTTCCCTCAGCGCTGTAAACGATCTTGTTTGCGAGGGCTTTGAAGCGGCTAATTCGTCTCATAAAACTCAGCTAATGTAAGTTGTATTTGATACACACACAAGTGCATGCATATTGACTTATTTGTAGAGTCACTCCGTTTCGAAACGTTTTAAAAAGTATTTAGTGTAAATAGTGGCAGATTGAAAATAAATTTTATGAATTTGCCCGACGCTCGTGGTTTTTAGAATTAAAAAACCTTTTGCGTCTATATGAATATTTGAAAACTTTGCGTTTGAAAGGGACCAATGTTCATTAAAGGGATAAGGGCGGTCATTAACATGATGAATGTTTTTGTCTGTATGTTTGTAAGCTTATACCTTTTCAATAAACGTTAGATAAATTTGCATGGTAATAACGCGCGTCTGAATAATGTAATCTAGCAAAGGCCTTGTTACGTCGATGGCAGTATCGGCGACTTAATCCATCTGTGAAAAATGTCGAGCTTGTTAAGCTTGTCTTAGCACGGAGATTAATCAATAAAAGGGAAAATCTTCATAGATGTATTGAATATATGTAATGGATAGTTAACAGTTATAGATAGAAAATAAGACAACTTCTAGAACCACATGTGACTTTAACTCAAATGATGTTTTACTTTTGTTTTAAGTTGAAGAAGCTAATTTAATTTTCTTTTCAAATACCCGTTGCCACCGTTCTTTTTCCCCTTCTATTGCATCACCGAAACGCACCGCACGAAACGCGACAGAGCAGCTCCTAGCTTACACAGCTTGTATGAGTGAAAGGTAGGCCCGGTCGTGCCAGCTCAATTCAGCATGGCACTACCTCTTACTGATATTACAAGACAGACTATCTGCCACTCACGTCCAGTTCTTGCTACAACCATATTCACTTTATATAATCATGAAAACAAACCTTTTAGCGATATCACTTAGTGGTTTGCGTGTTTCTTATCAGAAATGTCTGAAGTTCGGTCAAGTTCAGAACCTATCACCCCACATTTTTATGCAACTCTAGTACAACGTTACATAAAGTTTCTACCAACCGCACTGTCTAAATAATAAAGTAATAATAGTCAGTTTGACAATTAAAATTACAACTCGTTTTTAGTTTCAAAGTAATTTTTTTTTGAATGAAGCCAACGAGCTTCGGATCGCCTGCTTGTAAGTGTCTGTGATGCAGGTAGACGTCTGTTCCGTCAAAAACAACGTGAATGCGTTTATAATTTATTATATTCCTTAGGCCACTCGGACAAGCCGGACGAATCTCGACGGGTATAACTATGTACTCTGGTGTAACTATCACTTTAGGGTGCTTACATAGAGAAACAGGTTACCGGTACCGACTAAACCTGCACCTGTCGGTACCGGTTATATTGCAATTTTATCTAAAGCATTGCAATATTTGGTTAATTATAATTTGGACTCGATGAAAAAAATTGCTGGTGACACCGTGGGGTACGTGTATTTTAATATACTTCTGTAATTTATATAACCAAAAGCATTTAAACTAATAATAGCTTAGGAATTACATTAAAAAAAATCGATAAATGTTCCTCCAGGTTCCTCTCGGCAGGAAATGTAATCACTCTACTAAACAGGAGGAAATAAAAAATCTATTTCCTCCTATAATTTAGAGAAGCCATATCTAAAAGACCACAACAAAGAAGTGAAAAGTTTTTACTCTATTAGTATTATTTAGTTCGTTTAATCTAGGAGTGGGCTACCACAAATAGTTGCCGTCCCCTGTGTCGCGCACGAAATGGTTACATAATGAATTTTAACAGCAGCCTGTATGTGTAACTATGCAGGGCGGATATATTACGTAACACCACTACATGTGTACGGACTTTCGCATTGCGTTCAATATCTCCCACCAATTGAACATCCGGATCGTTATTAAATCCTCGGTGCAAATATACCGGGGAAACATATTAGAAAATAGCATGGATTTTTTTTATTTAAGGGTCAAAACGACGCCCATAGATATTTGTTATTTATATCTCCTTATCTCCTCTCCTCATATAGGCCACCGGAGATTCAGGAACCTCGTATAACCTGACAACATAGCTTTCACTTCACGACGGCATAAACGACATCGTGCCGGTCTAATTGGACTGCATGGCACTACCTCGTAAAATTCAATTGAAATTAATACTTTTTGATTTTCTATAATAGAAAGAGATAGGGAGAAAATGTTTCTGAACGACGCATATATAGCGACGAATGTAGGAAGTATGATGTAGATTGCAGAGGAATACCGAATACAGGACACACCCACATGAATTCGACGACCAGGCTGGCACAATGGTACAGGGCTCGGATAAGGTGAGCATGTAGCGCCAGGGGTCGCGGGTTCGAATCCCGTCTAGGTCATGGATGTTTATCTATGTAGGTATTATATGTATTTCTATAATAAAAATCTTAAATGTATAAAATTTCTTATGTCATGTTAGGACACTCGCTTAGGCTCGAGCCGTAAGCTGAACGATAGTCCAGTCAGCATAGAACCTATATACCTAACACTAGTCGGCACCCAGCTCTCATACCTAGTGCTAGTTATTGTATAAATTGTAAACAGCAAATAATAATTACACCACATTAGTATTATTTGCTGTGATATCTGCTGCTGTTCAAACTGAACATCAAATAAGCCAAGCTGGTACACCGAATGACGAATCGATGTGAATACAGTCTCTATACAAACAACCTTGTGTCATTAATGTGCGCAAAGATACACCCTATTCCCTCAACCTAATTCAAAGGGACGGCAATCAGACAGTAAAAAAATGAGGCGCGGAACCAGTGACTGTACGCACTGTCTGAGGCAAAGTACGGGGTGAGGAAAAGTTGACATTTTCTTTTAATTTAGAAAGGTTGAAAACGCTTTATTGTCCTTATATCGAATCTAAGAGTTTAATTTTTCTATGGATCATTTTGTCAGAAACGTTTACAATTATCACAATAAATGTAATTAGTTTTATATAATAATAATAAATAGTTTTATATAATAATAAATGTAATGTAATTAGTTTTGTAAACTGGCTGCGCTCTCCAGTTTTACCCGCGTAAGTTTCGATCGTGTGGAAATATCGAGATGAAAATTATATGTTGTCCGATTCTCAGACCTTACTGGATATACACACAAAATATTATGAGAATAGATCCAGCCGTTTCGGAGGAGTATGGTACGAACACTGCGACACGAGAATTTTGTATATAAAGATTAACAGTGTCAGTCAATTTTATTCCAGTGATTATGGAATTATAGCTGCACATAAAATATGTTATGGTCACATTTTGAAGAGCCGGAGATCCGAAATCATTTGGAAAAATTCCTTAAGAATATATTCTTGTTTATCCAGTAATTTTAAAACCGAATAAAAAAAACGGATAAAAATAGTATTCAGTGGGAATAGAGTTTATCGACAACATCATGAACCTCTTTATCTTTCTGCACATCTACGGCTAGTATATTCACAATATGTCTTCAGTGGGGCATAGCCAGGTCGGCTAGTTAGAACTCAGGTTTGGGCACATCTAGTGCATATAATTTGACCTAAAACTAAACTGTATCAGTGCAAATCTATTAATAGAAATGAACAACCATTATAACATCCGCAACAGCGTGACTAGGTCAGCCAGTTAGTATATAAGTTAATGCCTATCTAGTGCATATCATGTGACCTAAAACTATGACGTTGTATATCATATATTCATAGTGTATTCAGTTCGGAGACTATACGTGAGCTAGTAAACGCTGCAATCAAGGCTCTTCACATATGACCGTGAACTCGCTCTGTAGCTATAAGCCATTATGCGTAATATTGGACCTCAATAGGGCTGTCATTACGAGTTTATTGTACAAATAAACAAATATATTAGTATGGTGTATTGTATTTTATATGAAATAAATACTCAAAATACTGTATGTAAGTAGTGAGACAGAATTTCAATTCACAGATATAAAACGCAACAGCATTGCCAACCCTACTGATCATCAGACTATTTTTATAGCAAAGGGGGCAAATTGAGCAATCGGAGATATAGTGATAATTGTCTAAGAGGTAACTTCAAGAGATGAGTGTTATCATGAAACAGAATTCTCCAGCGTTACAGTATTGTCAAAAGAATGTAAGCTAAATTTAAATTTGACTAATAGCGAATCAAAGTAAGGCTAATCTTAAAAATAGCAATAAGGGCTTTCCCGATATTCTGTTTTTTTTTTCTTTACGGATGAATAGTACTTACTGATGGCAATATTTTTGCCCTAATATGTCTACGGGTTAGCAAAGACTATTCTGCCTTCTCGGTTAGAGAGAAAATCGATAATTCAGCAAGACTGACGGTTACTATGAGAGCATCCGTTCGCACATACGCACTAGAGGCTTACCTTTGCCCTTTACTGCCTGCTCCGCATCAAACGTCATCCTCTTCGTTTACAGAACACTGCTCTCATGTAACTGATATAAATTTCCTTGTCGTTCCGGATCGGAACGGATTTCATTTAATCGATTTCTCGTAATTAATATAATCAACCGAGATATAATTAATTATTTATCATCATCGACATCAGATATTGCATAGTACAAGTGCACTCTGAACTAATAGAATAAATAAGGATTATTTTTCTGGTCTCCCCAAAATGTCAACTTTCGTACTGGTTTACTATTTGTCTGCGAAATTCCTATTTTATAAGTTGAATAGAAGAAAAGATTATACCTTGATCAGTAAAGTAAGACAGCCTCAGATCTCACGTAGTCGACGATATTTAATTCGCTTGAGGCGGCCTTAAAAAGGCTATGAGGCGTTTGTAGTGGGTTGTGAGTAACCGGTTGTCCATTGGTGTGTGGAGGTGAAGATACAACTTCTGCATTTATGGCAGATAGCGGACGTCTACTCACCAAACTGTCTTATAAAATAAGCTATGCTATAAACGAATAAAACATATACACACATAACACATAAACAACAACACAATTTACACTATCTTAATATATCTGCGTCACTACTTTTTATTCATTCAGTGCGGAAACCTTTGGTCTCCTAATGAATGCTAACTGTTGTACTACTTTACATGCAACGTGATTCAGCGTACAAGACTTGGATGACGTTCAATTTACAACTGTTATACAAAACACATTCCTAAGTCTTGTAATAATATAATCCTAAGTTCTTATTAATATTTGTAAGCCTATAAGTCTTCATATTACTAGACTTAATGTGTTCTTATAAAGATTAGAAAAAAATGCGATCTATAACTTATTTGACTAGTAGATTTTCAAAAAACACTCATACTCTACTACTACAAAAAGATAGAGAAATTCAGAGGAATTTTGAATGAAAGTTGGTTTTTATGGGACGATCTAATTAACACGCGCTATTCTCGGGTAAGTCTCTAGTCTTAAAAAGTTCTATAGGCAATTATTCCGAATAGACAAATAAGTCAGTATCCGAGTTTGTCGATACCGATTTAGTTTAGATATATTATAATCAAGAATCCTTATTATTTTTTTCACATACAAAGCTGCCGTTCAAAATGTGACTATAACCGTTTTTATATGCACCTATAATCCCAAAATCACTGGGACAATAATTGGTATTATACATAATTATAAGATTATAACACTTAGGGCCGATTTTTCAATCCTCAGATAAAAGATAACCCTGAGAATAAACTATCTCTGTTTCATTTTTTATTTCGTGTTTAAATGCGATGGGTATAATTTATTCCTAGGGTTAACATTTATCTGACTATTGAAAAACCGGCCCTTAGTGATTTGTGAAGAAGTGAAGTGTCCCGTTCATCAACTAATTAACAAGAACGCTACGGACTGTTACGTGCGCTACGATATGCTACGCCGTAGCCGTGGCTAATAAATTATGGAGTCGACGCTACACGACTAAACAGTAGCTGCTTGGGGGGATTGACCGTGAAATAGTGAATCAAAACCACACAATAGGTCATATACTAGAATACTACCGAAACCTAGGAGTTTATTCCACAGATTTTTTATACTATTCAAAAGCTACGATAGATTCTGGTTTGATTTCATTTCATTGCAAACTGGAAGACACATCTGTATTTAGTGCCAAAAAGATGAAACCTTTTTTTAATAAAATCCACATCATCATTATTATTTAGTTCATTTTTTTAAATTCCATTGCCTCACGTTATCGGAACATATATTTATGTATGTGTGTCACTTTTTTATGTTCGCTGATACAGCCTGAACGGTTTGACAGACTTTTCGAATGACAAAAATCACATCCAGATCAGTCCATCCGTTTGAAGACTACGATTCTATAGACAGACACTCAGGCATCGACCTCAAGCGTGTATTACCTTTGGCGTCGAGAGCTAAAATATGTTTTGTGAACAAGGGGATTTTCTTTATAGTATACTACTTACACACCGCACAAAACGCGACAGCACAGCTGTCACTATACGCCGGTCTCGTGTAAGGGTTTTTTTTTTCTTTATACGTACGATTTACTGTTGGATTATCTAAGAGTAATAAATAATCTATCTAAGGTGGTGATAAAGTGGTGGCAATCATTAAACAATACTTTGATGGAATGATTACCACCGCTTTATGTGATTATGTTAATGTCGTGTGATCATCAGACACATGTAAATGGTAATAACCATATCGTATTCCTGGAAGACCTGTGACGTCACAGATCTAGCAACTTTCATCGCAATTAGTAAGTTGACACACTTGAAGCGCACTCATACTTATGTAAGCATTCGTTTACACGGACACATCTTAAACTGTTACAAATTAAGTTTTTAAATTGCGTTTATCCAATTAGATAAAGATGAAGGCGCGTTTTTTTAATAATATCGTTAATATTATATAAACGTAAGTGGTAGTGCTACGCTGCTTCCATGCTTGCGGAGGAATAATTCCTCGCTCTCGCTTATACACCGGCGTAAAGTGATGGCGCCTGTGCTGTCACGTTTCCTGCGGTATATAAGTAGCCGGTGACCCATGGAGGGAGGAGAAGGATAGAGGACACGCATGTGCAAGCAGATGTCTAGGGGCATCGATAGACATGAAAATGGCTCCGACTGCTCGTTTGCCCTCCTATACCATAGAGAAAAAAAAAACAAATATCTTAATTTATATAAATAATTTGTCACATTATTTGTGTGTTCAAATAGTCGCGGAGTGTAAGGGCTACTCGAAACCGCAGAGCCCATCTAGTTTTATATAAAATTGGCAATAAAACTAACTCTAAACCTGTCGCCTCCAATTTGGTTGGAACACGTAACAATCCGATGCACTATGCCGTTCTAAAAAAAAGTTTTACACGCACGATGTTTTCTGGTAACTAGTTGTAAAACTATTAATGAATATCGGTTGTTTTAGTTTCTAACGTTTGATAGACTATATGCAATATAATATATTTCCATCTCATATGAATTTTTGTCTTCTGTTCTACTGTATCTATATCTGTGCATATATTTTTATGTTGCTTTAGTACAGGGTTTCTAAACTTTTTGCAGTCCCGGACCCCTTTCCAGAATTAATAAGCTCCGTGGATCCCTGTCAAACAATATTTTAGAAAAAGAAAACAATGTAAAATGTATCACATTAAAAATCAATGTAGGTATGTTCACACACAAGAATGTTAAGGTTTCACTGAGCCACTGCGGACCCCTGAGACATACGCCACGGACCCCCAGGGAGTCCATGCACCTCACTTTGAGAAACTCTGCTTTCGTAGATAGGCAGTATCTCTTTGCTCATCGGCAGATTACTATTTTCACGTTATACCATATTTTCTGGCATCTTATTAGCATATGTTACCAAGCTTTAGGAAAGAGATATATTCTGCCGTATTTTTTATTCGGTGAAATCTGATTACACCAGGTTACCAAACTATAGGATACGTACCAGGATAGACGTACATTTTACCTTACTTGATATCATCTTATTACCTTACTTGGCACCAAATCTTAGAATAAAGGTAAATCTGCGTGAGGGAGAAAGGAAAAGCTTTTTGAACAACACAAAGCAACGCTCATAGACTATGCACATGTATTTTCCTCCTTCCCTTTCCCCAATAGGCCACTGGAAACTCACAAACCGCACAAAATACAGCAGTGCAGCTGTGAAATCATAGAATAAAGGAGAGATACCTCCCCAGTCGCGTCGGCCCCGTTGGCCTGGATATAAGCATATAAATAATAATAATAATAATAATAATAATAATAAATCGTTTATTTTCCTCCACAAATTACAGGTACATACTTAATAGCTAAAGAAATAGTAAGAGTGTACAAAGGAAATGTTTGTGGAAGACTGGAGCCTAAACTAGATAAAGATCTGTATCTTAAGCTCCTATATATATATAGCATTACCACTTAATACAAGTATTATTATTATTGTCCCTTTATGCTATGAAAAGTGAAGTTCAAAATGTATCATGCTATAGTAGGATATACCCAAAAATGAAGCAAAGTATCACGCAACATTATTATAAACACATAAATCGTGAAAGCGCTTTATTACGCCTTATTTATAGTTCTCCCTTTGTCTCTTAAACAATACAACGTGAGGACAAAAACTTTTGACATGTAATACATACCTGCGATATCTTTGTCATGGACAGGAGACATGAGCTGTAAAAGCTTTCAGACCAATGGGTTGTCGACCTTTAATACCTCATATTAGATCTATTAGCACTTTTCAGCGGGTGGACATACATTTTTTACTAGTACATTCCTTGTATTGATTTTGAAAAATAGCGAGTATTTAATTAATAAGGAGCGATAAGTGTTCCAATTTTAACAGTTTTAAGACGCGTATGTGTGGTTTCGATTCACGAAATCATAAGCCGCACTAAACGCGAAAATATAGCTATAATTTCACGTCGCTATGATATGAGCGAGAGATAATCTTAATCTCTTATTTGGTTACAAAGCCAGCCACTTGAAATTTCAAATGTTGTTGTTAAAGAAAAAAAAAGATCTCTATCTATACTATTATAAAGTGTAAGTATATATATTTTATGTATAATATCTGTGGACTTAATAATAATATCGGTGGACTTATCACACTATGTTAGTCTAGCCGCTTGCTTAGTACCGTAAGGACTTGTGTTACGGGTGCTAGACTACTGTACCAAAAGTGTTAATGTTAACCAGGCTTAGTATATATACACCTACAAAAAGGTTCATTCTAATCCGTACAGTTGTTTTGGAGATTAGCCCGAACAAACAGACAAATAGACAGAAAAAAAATTAAAAACATTGCGTTGCAAAAGCGTTCTACTACTATTTTAACATCGCCCCCAATTATACAAAAAATACAATACAATACAAAATAAAATTGAATGCATGATATATTAAAATATTACTTTCCGCGCATCTTCTCCATATAATCTTCAACTGTACCAAATTTCAAATTCCTCCATTCGCCCCATTAATTATAAAAGAAATGTGTTTTTTTTTACTCCGCGTATATAGAAGTTGGATCTTTGGTATCCATGTATTTGATCTAAGTAATAAAAAATAATTGAAATTGACTCGTAGCTTTTGCATTTTGTCTATCATTAAATGGCGGCGTTGTCTTATTTCTTTTAAAATAGTATTTCTATTGTACCCTAGATTTTGGTTTACTTAAGTGATTATTAAAGAGGCCCCAAAACAATAAGACCATTTTTGGATCCAAAGAAATCATTATAAGAAGTGACTTTTTATTTACAAAATGACTAGCCTTTTTTGTGATCGGGTTCTTAAAATATTAACTGGCTTTTTTGTTAATGGTAATTTTGAATAGGGGTTGGCTTTATAGCTGTGACTTGCAGTGAGTGAAATACAGTGTTTACACTACAATGAAAGCCCTACTTGATTTCTTGATCCAAAGCCAGACACAAAACGTGAAGTGTGTACAAGCCACACGGAATCTAATATTACACGCTTACGTTATGTATGAAAAAGACAGATAAAAAATATTTATTATTTATTGTGTCATATTTAAGTTTTTAATCTATGCAATAAAATACATAATTATCTATACTGTCTAGAAAATAAAGATTTTTTTTTATTTCACTTACCATGTTGCTATAACGTACCTACTTACGTACCATTGTGTATATAAAAAGGTTGGGGATATAATAGTTTATGAAAATATACTTTTTGTACACTAATTTCGCTATTTTTAATAAATAAGTAATTTGTATGTATTATGGCACAGAGCACTGTTTATTCCATCAATTAAGGTGCAACAGTCACGGTTTGTTCTCTCCATAGCTCGAGCATATCGCCAACTGCCTGACGTAATATTATATTATTTGAGATTTAAAAATCCCAATGATACCTTTTAATTCAATCCAGATGTCGTCTTCTTTCACCTCCTCCAATGGCCCTCATAGATCACTCCGTCAAAAGTCAAAAGGCAGTTTAGCTTTAGAAATGTGAATCACCGTGACAAATAGAGATTGTGTCCTCTATAGAGTTCGCTACAACAGTCGGCACTCGAGCGCTTTTACAAACGAGGTCTGTAACGCAACCCGTGCGAGAAGCGGCTTGAAAGCGCTTTCCGCTTTCAGATCAACGGACACTGGTTAATCTCCTACGAGGTTTACAGATCAAGTGATAATAAATCCGATAGATTAACTTTTGCACAAATATGTATTTATTTTAATTAATGTTTATGATTGGGATTTTATTATAGTATAGGAGGACAAATGAGCAGTCTGGATCCTTTTATGACTACTTACATAGTTTACTCTCCTTCCTCCACCTCTATGGGCCAGCGGAAACTCATATACCGCACGAAACGCGATAGCAGACTCTTTACGCCGACTTAGTGTGGGTACCTCCTTGGAAGTGCTGTACCTCTTATTTACATTATTTTTGTAATAGGTAGTGCCACATTTAGTAACGGTTTATGTATGTAGTAGATGGGTTTCTTATTTCTATGCCTGTAAAAAACCATAGACAAGTTGGATAAGTATGGCTAACATCTAAATACATCTATAATTAAAAAACAGAAAACTCAATACACGGACAAGCAAAAGATTTTTTAAGGGAGTTCTAAATGATCCACACCAGCATATTGGGTCTTCAATTTGTTTTCTAAATTGTCATATTATTACTTAATACAAATTATTACGAGTATAACCTCTTTGTCTACCTTTTCAACTATAAACAACATTTTCCTTTACCGTTAAAAATATGTTCATTATTTCCATCCGAGGGATTTATTTAGAATCTAAAAACCCTTCCCGCTTCAAATGAGTCCAGTTCGTAACACAAATATACATTGTAACGAAAATGAATTGTCTCTTCTTTTTAGTAACGCCACGTTTCGGGCAAATTTTTGTTTGTTCATATTGTCATGTGTCTATGCCAAAAAATAACAAAATACAAACTCTGGAAAGGCGGTCAAAGCGTCGTGTGCAAGTTAGATACTGTATTTATTATTAGATACTAATATTATAAAGAGGAAACTTTTTTTTTTGTTCATATAGAATAGGCTCCAAAATTACCCCCTCCCAAAGATGCTGCCATCTTGTCGTGGTGGGGGGGCTTGCGTGCCTCTATGATCCCCAGAGCTACTCCGGTCAGGGCTACATATACTGGACGGACTTGAGGTCCTCCACCCATCCCTCTGAATCAGCAGATGATGGCGTGGATTAAGACGACAGGCGTGGCGTGCTCGACTGGAGCATCGGGACCAGGGGTCTGGAGGGAAACCAGAGCCAATTACACGGTTCTAAAGTTGTATAAGGGACTGTTCAAAGGCAACCGGACAGTCCCCAAGCACGAGAAGTCTGGCCTTTTCACCGAGGCCAGCCTGTTGCTGGAGGAATCCTGTTGGTTGTAGATCCGGGGGCCTCCAATCATACTCGCTGAATGCACCCTCAGGCGTTTAGTGGGTAGGGGCAACCAATTGCCGTGCCCGACACTGTACCCGGTTGAGCCACCCGGGCTCCTGGGTAGCGTACGTGAAGGTATGCGTTACCAAAAAAAAACGCTCCAAAATTACTGGTCCTATTTTAACCATTATTTTACTAATATAATGCTACATTATCAGGAGCAAGTTATATTTAATAACGATTGAACAATTTTTATTTTTGACGCCCAACGAAGTGAGCACGGGTGGCTAATTATATTAGTAGAATGGGATGTGGCGTCCTCTTCTATTCCTGTGGGTGTACGTTACATTATCACTATAGAATGAAGAATACATGAATGTATAACTTAGCTTACGTTAAATAACTACCTTCATCTCTGCACTTTTTTTTTTAGATCGAACTACGCTAACGGCTGAAGGCCAGTGCAGCTTCATCTGTATGAGAGGCGAGTTCCATGGGGTACTCGAGCCTCTGTATTTATGGTCGATGGGGATGCAGACCCCCCCTTCTTTCCCAGCTAATCTGGGAGGAGGCAAACCGGACTATTAAGATTAATAGGTTATGCTTTTATTATCTTGGCCAGAAGGACAGCGGGAGTCCTCCTCTGACGGAGGGGAGCAGCTCACGCGCGGCAGCTAAAAAGTGACACACACAGTGACCGACACGGGTGTTGAGCTAGAAGAGCTCTATGAGCTATCATGACTGGGGGACCTCTGCACTACATTACACTTTAGTAAGAGGTAGTGCTATGCAACATTACAAAAGAATTAGGCCGACACGACCGGTGATATCTTACATGATATTGCCGTCAAGTGACAGATCTACCAGGTACCCCTTTTGACCTGTCTAGATTATAAGCCAGTGATAATACATGAATGCATTTTTGTGTCTATGCCTGTTACCTACTACTAAAAAATTTAATCCTCTTCGATGTAAGGGTCAATTCACACCAAAAGCACGGCGAAGGGCAGCGAAGAGGAGCGCAGTTTATGTGTCATATGAATTTCAACTTTATAATAATTACTATAATACTTATTAACGCATGAGTAACTCAAACGAGACGCGCGGATTCCCGCGAAGTCACTGGAATGCTCGAGCATTCGCTGGACTCCTCGCGGAAGTCGCGAGAATTCGATAATAAGTACTACAATAATGAAAATAAAGTTTAAATTTATATGACAACGAAAGTGCTCTCCGCTTCGCTGCCCTTCGCCGCGCTTTTGGTGTGAATTGAGCCTAAGGTTACCTAATTTAAACATACACAGGTAAGTAAAGAAACTAAACTAAAACAACTGGGTCGTCATTACGTTTCGTCGTTTACACCCGTAAATAAACTCAAACATTTTACTTTTAAACAGAAATAGGTGAGGGCTCCCCCGCCTGGCATTAGTCCAAGGGTGGGATCCTACAAATCAATGAAGAATAGGCTACCACACGAATTTGGCCGGCACATTCTATTAAAATAACTGCACTATTTGACTTATTTAACTGACTCTTCATTGATTCGTTTTGAAAACAAAAAGCTGGTACGTAAATGATATATTTATTAGATAAAGTTGCATACTATTTATTATTTAAAAGTGTTAGCTACAATATGTTATACAATTAGCACCCACTGTACCACTTTTAAGCATAAATGGTTATGATTATATTAACATACATTAAAAAATAGAAATAATATAAAAATAATAATGTCCTCCCGCTAATGAAGATGATGATGATTATGATGAGGAAATCAGCAAATAGATTAACAATGACGCAGTCCACCGCGACATCCGCAGATTAAACAAATATCATTTTATATGGAATCTTGGTCATGTAAATTCAACAATATAGGTTGCCATACTTTAATGCAGTATTGCAGTTTATCCCATAAAAAACTATAGTAAGTAGGTACACACTAGGAAAAAATTTATGGAGTTAAATCGTTTGAAACAGTAACGCAGAGTCTAATTGAATTACCGCGTTTTCGTCGCTTACGCCTTTCATTCAAAGTAATTTTTGTTTTTAAGGAATAATTATTAAAATTAAATGATTTTTTTAAATTAGGCCAAGACGAACAATGCCCTTTTGCCACTCATATTCTAATTAAGGCGCTATGGGTCCCAATTGCGATCCGCCTAGTTAATTTTGCGTGGACGGCGCTCGAAAATAGAGACAATATTTAGATTAATATTATTTTATAAAATTAACCATACGCTTATTTTAAAAAATGACTCCTAAAATTTCTTCGATTACTTATTGGGAATAGATACATATTTTAGTTGTGGAAATAACTTTGATAGTTATTGAATAGTTTGGATTTAAAAATTGATGGAAACGTCAGAAATGGTGTTTTTTCATTAAAGTTTACGATTTTTTTCTATCGAGGCAAAATTCTTTAATCGTGTTTGGACGACCTAAGAACTATGCCGTATTTTGTTAACATTAACCACAGCTAAAAAAAATATGATAATCAATAGTTTTTGAAAGTAACGTTTTGAATATACGTGAGCACGGATTGACAAATTTGGAGTCCATTTCGCCTTAATCTTGCCATTAGTCATGATTCGAACCCGAAACCCATTCCATTTCATTTTCCATCCATCTCTAAACATTGATATGATTACGAAATGCCCGATAATTTCATAATCGGCAACAATATGAAACATTGCAAACTATAACACAATTTACATGAACTCTCAACAATGTTGAACTTTAATTCGACGGCAATGGAACATGTCCACGTAATTATGACAATCAATATTTTTACTGCGTATAATGTTGTGGGCAACAAAATGATGATGATTGTGCTATTGTTTCACAGCTCGGGGCATACAGTCAATTTGTTCGATTGTTACAAAATACACATCTTGATTGTAAATTTGAAAACGCGCTTGTACGCTATAATTGGATTTATTATTTTCAGAGTCCGTCGCGTTATGGTTTCATCGGCATTTTTATTGTTGTTTTAGTTCTATGTATTCGATTCGCCAGATTTGTTAAAATGTTTTGTGGTTAAGAGGAATATCAGCATTAACATTATAGAACGTTATATTATAATAATAATTAATTAAGATAAAAAAAATATCAGATAATACAACTTATACCTATAAGTCACTACATACATCTAATGATGAAAAGTCAATGTCTTTCTGTAATGGTTATCTATGCAAATATGAAGAGAAAACTGGTAGCGCTCATTTTACTAAACCGTTTTTACTTACAAGTGGTTACTTTCAAGACATTGTAGTCTTCCATAAATTTCCCGGCATCTTAGTATTTTACGTATCGAGTTCTTTTTAGTGTTCTATTGGTAAAATGGTCGATTATTTAAATGACTTTGTGATTGTAATATAGAGATTTATGTATTCTCTAGCAACCTTTCGCTTTGATAATGTAAGTGCAGTATTTTTAAATCTATTGAAAAAAAATTAGGTTTGTCCTTTTATGGAATGAAATTAATAAAATATTTTCGTATTTCTGGCCGCCTGAATTGGCTACAGTGCTGTAATCTCAGACAATTTAAGATAGCAAAGTTTAGTTGAGTATGAAATGTAGCTGATGTCAGGAGAAATCATAGACTTATTCTTGAAATTATATTATAACCGTAAACTCAACAGAGTTGTACCTTAGATGAGAGAGCGTGTGAGTGTGTTAATTA
>LUGF01056387.1:184187-200497 GCA_001625245.1 Calycopis cecrops | reverse complement strand
AATAAAACTCATAAATTGCATAAAACAGGACAACGTAGCTGTCACTTTGCAACGGTATCGCGTGAGATTAAGATACCTCCCCGGTCGTGGCAGTACACTCCAGCTGCAATGTAGCGTGACACTATTCTTAGCAGTCCTTTTTGAAGGCGCCTTTTGCTGTTTAAAAGGTTGGTCAGAACGAGTCATCGGCCGTATTTGCTTTTTAGTGCGTCCACACGAAGCGAGTTACAACGCAAGGCAATTGCCTCGAGAGTCAGGGGTAAGAGGTAGTGCCACACTGCATGCTTGCGTGCAGTCGAATTGGGCCGGCACGACCGGGGAGGTACCTCTCGCTTACACGAGACTGGCATAAAGTGACAGCTGTGCTGTCGCGTTTCGTGCGGTGTGTAAGTAGCCGGTGGCCCATGGAGGTGGGAGGAGAAAGGAAGGCAGCGCATCTGTATAGCCTCTATGCGGATGTTTGTGGGCGTCGGTAGTCATGAAAATGGCTCCGGCTGCTCGTTTGCCCTCCTATATCATAAAAAAAAAAGGCCAATTGAGTAAATGAGCAATGCGAAACACCGACACTATAGCTCGGACGCTTGGTAGCTCTCCCGCGGCAACACGCCTTGACCATGACCGAGGCACGTCCACACTAACCGAGGCGATTGGCTGCTGGGCCCGTGTAGACGCGCCTTACGTCATATCGACGTACCAGTATTGACTGCCATTTTAATTTTCAAAACTGCCATCTTTTATGCAGCAGTGCTGCAGATTCACGTCAAATCCGCAACAACCACATACAAGTTATAATAATTAATGGTTTGTACAGTAAATTGTGGAACCGTTAGCACATGCGTAGGTATATGTATAGGCTATATTAGCCAGAAAGTCTTCTTTCTACCTATATAACATAGGAAAAACATTAACACCGTTGAATTACGAATATATCAGAATAGATGAAATAAGTAATTTTAGTGTGTGACGCAATGTACCTATGGTCCTATGTTGTCGTGCAAAAAACAGCGATTTAATTTCATTAATAAAGAAAGAGAAATGTATGTTCAATTTCTTACTCGCTTCAAAAACAGACGTAAGCGACAATATACTAAATAATTTTTCAAAAACTTATTTTAAATTAATTGGAAAAAAATGTTAACATTATGTTACTATAAAAGCCCGAATCACAGTAAATCCTAAGATATTCCAGTAAAACTTAAGATTTAACTCTTAACTCCAAAATAATATGAGATCATCATTTATATCGAACTTTTACCACCACTAACTTGGTAAATCTTAAGTTTTGCCTCAGAGGTACGGTAAATATTGAAAAATAGACATATTCGGGGCGGAAATTCGCACTCGCTTACCATGCAGCTCGCCGCTTTCCGTATCACGCACTCGGCCACCAGCACTCGTCATAGTCAGTAAGTACTAAGTACTAAATGCTGACTAGATGACAATAATTAAAAAATCAAAGTAAGAATTACACTGATGGATAATTTTATTTTTGTTATACGATTTTTATTATAATTATAACGAACTCGTTTCTAGTATTTAAAAAATGAGGTAAGTGTAACAGGTGATAATTAATTTAAACTGGCATGTAAGGATTAAACATTATTTTAGTGTATGATTAAGAAACACATATTCATCATTTTATTAATTAAAACACAATAATAATGTTAATCAAAATATTATCTCGTGATGATTACCATGCCTATTATAAAAGATTTTCATAGACAACAAAGGTCAATCTTAAATATATATAAAATTCTCGTCCTACAATGTTAGTTACCACACTCCTCCGAAACTGTTAGAGTGATTCTCATAAAATTTTGTATGGAAAATATATGTCAGACCTACCCAGGTCTGAGAATAGGCCAACATCTATTTTGCATTTCGTTATTTCCAGGAGATAAATTCAGTAATTAAATAATAGTAGTTTATGCAACTGTCATATAATGAAGGGTATTAAAACACGAGTGGAATTTTTGAAACGAGCGATAGCGAGTTTCAAAATAGTTAACAAGTATTTTAATACCCGTGTTATATGCAGTTGCATACACTACTTTATCTTCACTAATAATAATAATAATAAGTTATTTATTTCTTTGAGCAAAACTTAAGTGCCTAATACAATGTTTGGAGAAAACCCTTTATGTAAATAAATACCTGTAGTGGGATTCTCCGCTCTTCCACAGGACACAAACACTTGATTAAGTTATGGTACAAACATTAAGATTATCTTAATAACACTTGTCCGCACCGGTATTAACACTAAAATTTGCTAAAACATATTCAAGTTGTTATACATAATATTAAACACTAAACTTTGTTGTTTACTCTAATACAATATAAGTATCAATATTTTGTAATATTTAACTTTACAGTATCTAGTCTGTTCAACTTTTATATAATAATATGTATTTATTTTATAATATTAATTCTAAAACTATTTGATTTTCGCTAATACTGACTAATAGAATTAATCAATTAATACTTTGGGCGTCGATTGCCGACTGTCGGCATATGCTAATGACAGTTGACATTGCAGCGCGCGCTGGGCCAATCAGGAGCAAGCGCGCGCTGTTCAGGATTTTGACATACGTCTGTCTCACCATTTTTCTCTCCCTCTCGCTCTCACACAGTGTTATAATGAGATTTTACGATATCGATTTGGATATTTTAACATCATGTCAAATTGCTTAAATTGAGTTTTTTGTTGTCTGAGCTATAACAGTAGTCATTATAAGTCAAGTATTGGAAACATAAGTAGAATGTTACAACATTAGTGTAGATAAAAATAATTTTAACACACTTATACATAACAGTAACAACATTATTGCAACGTAACAAACATAAGTAGGACCCACTTCAAGTAATATGGCGTGTACGTTAAACACGGAAGATACATCTAGCAAAACAATAGTTGACCTCCAAATAATGCCAGGGGAATATAACTGTGAAGCGATTTGTTGTCTTATTTGTAAGAGTTCGGTGGCCTATTGGGTGGTGGAAATAATGAGGATAGCGTATTTGCATAAAATAGAAAGGGGTAGAGCCGTACTGCTTGGACACATGTAGCCGAATAATGCGACCGACCGGCCCAATTCGGCAACGTGCGAGTTAATCTCTATAGGATTTCCATGGGTGTCGATAGCGATTAAAACGTCTCTGGCTGCTCGTTCGCCTCACTTAATTATTCATTTAGTTAACAAATTTCTATTCTATCGATGACAAATTCATTACCGTAGTTACAAAGAAATAACATGTCATATGATATTTATTTTTTTAATACAAAAAAGGTTCACTTAAATCGAATTTGAATTTTGAATTTGAATGACAACTTCCATTGGCATCGCTCGATGTGTGCTTTTTGTAACGCTCTCACCAACTAACTTCCCAAGACAAACGCGCTAATAGAAGTTTAACTTCAAAAGTAACCGTTCAAATGTTAATGGGTTTTTTTTTATGGTAAAGGTGGGCAAACGAGCAGTCGGAGCCATTTTCATGACTACCGACGCCCACAGACAACCGCTTAGATACTATACAAATGCGCTGCCCTCCTTTCTCCTCCCACCTCCATGAGTGCCGGTAATCGCTAAATGACTACAAACCCTCTAATATACTATAAATAAATATTTTACAGCACAACACTTTACTGGTTCTCATAATAATTCCGTAACGAAATGGTTATTACGTCCAAATTTAATGTGAATATTAATTAGGATAGATAATGTAAATATTATCTTAATTTAGACGATGTAGGTCGCTATAAATTTTTAAGCGAGATGATACAAAACGGTGCAGTATTATGATTTTAAATGATAATTAACTAATAACAAACAATACTTAGTGCCTAGGAGACGATAGAGTTGCAATTACCAAAATGGATGATTATCCCACTGACTTACTTCACTTCAATGCACTACAAAAATTGTACCATTCATACATTACATGTCCCTTCGACCATTGGTTTTAATAATATATACAGTATACCAGTATGTAGATTAAGTAATCAGTGCTTGTCTAATCTATTTTCTACAAACTTAGTATGTACTTACTTGGTAAAGACTTCTCGGCATATCTGTTAACTAGTTGATGCGTACATATTTTAATATGATAAAGCACCTTTATATCTCTTATAATTTATCTAAAACCTTTTACAGTAAAAGTTTTAATAAACTCATAATATCACAATGGTATTATGAAATAATTCACCCCGTTGACACATGGATTTAATACTGAAAATGTATGTTAATAAAATCATTTTTGTTTATAAAATATTATAAATAATCTCTCAAAATCATGTTAAACGCTTAATTATTAGATACTTTTGAAGTTTAATGTCATTTTCTAATCTAATATAATTGATTCCCATCTTTTTATAGCATTATAGTTTATCACACCCGATAAAGTTTATCGAAAATATTAATAAGTATTTATATTGATAAGTGTTAAACCTCAAAAATCTAGGATTATGAAAATGACATTATAAAAGTATGTATATCCTACGAATCCTTTTTTTTATTTAATTTTTGCATTAATCATAAATAATGAGAGAGCACACAAATAAAAAAAGCATCCACCATTCCATAACAATAAGGAATAAGAGGATTACTCCTGTTGTTTTTATGCCATAATAATGCTTTTAATTAGAATAAGCACTCGTTTCAGTGACAAGAAAAAACAAGTGATACGCCCGTTATAAGGCGGGTATTAAATGAAATAGGACTTACTCTAGCCCACGCTTCGATTCCCTTCAGCAAACTGGAGACTCCCCGTCAAACGAATCTACTTATAGTTGACATTCTTTATTGCCTCCCTTACCTAATAAAGGAAAAGCTTCCATAGCCTGCAATTTCTAATGATGATTTTAGACAATACAGTATTGTGCGAGATGTTACGGTCACAGCATATCTGCCTATGTTCATTGATACAATGATTTCTATGTTAATAGAACTAAAATTGTATTATCCGGAGTCGGCGTAACGTATATTGTGGTACTTAATATCGCATTTCCCCTGCGCCTTGCGTCCTGTGTCATGCAAATCTTGTTGATAGTATTAAATCGGGTAGAGAGAAGTATACGGGTGAGTCAATCCGGGCAAATTGATGTAACTATATAGGGGAACGTGGGGTGAATGGGTAACGTGCGTGGATGGCACGTGGTCAACACTGGCGTGTAATCAGATTGGCCACATCTTTGTCGCGGCTTCGATTGCAATGTACCTCGTTATACGGAATGCACTTTTAGTTTATTTTAATTGACTTTATTATTCTATATTCATAATCGTGTGGGCTAATTTTGGTAATGAATATTGCTGTTTAAGTGGATTATAACGTGGATTACAATGATATTGTTTTGCGGCGTTTCGGTAACTTTTTAAAGTATATGTTTTATCGACACACGCCTAAAATATCAAATATTTTGGTTGATCTTACACAATATAATATGGTATTTTCCTGTGCTACAACTAGCATCGGCATTGCTACGTTGGTGTAGAGCTTATATGTTTACACAGAGCATCGCTCGCCTCTACTGCACTTATAGTTTGCAGGAATGCTTGTCACATGTATTTGAGTTCGATATATAAAAAAAGATTCACATGCATCGTGATTTCAAAGGTGACGTACTTATTTCGGTAATTTTATGTGAACGAAAGCTTTATGTTACCGAGAAAGAAATTAGAAACATATACTAGGACATTTTGATAACTCCGTTACTTTGTGGATGAATAGAACCTTTTTATATTTTTCCTTAAATATTAATTAAGGAGCTTATAGAAAGTCGATAAAAGTGAGCGGCACTAAATGAAACTACGTATACTATAAGTGCCTACTGTTAATTCGAAACTATTAAAATTTACGAGAAATATACGAAAATACTTTTTCAAAGAACTTAAATAGCGAAAAAATGGAAACATGCTTTTACTGATGGCGACAGCGAACGGCAACCTCGCACGGGGTGAATAGCCGGATCCACACCGGACGATCCAAAGCGCTCCAAACGCGCGCGGCATGGAGCGCGCTCCACGGAGCGAGAGGTGTAGACGTGCCGCGCGCGATCCATGTGCGCGGCTGGGAGCGCGGGCTCCTTGCCGCGTGCGATCCATTTCTTGTCGGTTTTTTGGTCACGCACAAAGGTGCCTCAGCCGCTTGGCGCGCGCGGTCTGGACGGTTGCGAGGATCGCGTGAACCGCCGTTATGGATAACTCGCAATGTATACGTTTAATATCCCTATATAGGGAGAATAAATGTTTATGGGATCCTAATGATGGCTATTATACAAATAGAGGTGTAAGAGAAGATGGCTGGCGGAAAATTAGTCGGCAAATGGATAATATTCCAACAATGGAAATAAAACGGAAATAAAGAAAAAAATGAAGTCTCTGTCAGGTGGTTATATTATAATTAATTTTTGCCGTAAATATACAAGTGAAATGTAGCTTGCTGCTGCTACGGCTATTCGTCGCCGTCGTTACACGTGTGTCTCCATAGCCAGACAAAATTCAACTGAATTATGGATCAGTATGGATCGGCTGGAGCGCGTCGGAGCAGCCAGTCAGGATCGCAAAAGATTTCTGTTGGATCGACCTAGAACGATCCACGCTCCACGCATCACGATCTTGGATCGCGGATCGCGGGATCGCCGATCCATTTTGGATCGTCCGGTGTGGATCCGGCTATTGACCCTAGCCAGCCTCGCGGACAGCTGACGATACAGAGGGTACGAAGTGAGAAAAAAACTTTGAAAATTTCTTGTGGCTAAACTAATGCTCTGATTGATCTGATATTTGTTGTGTAGCCTGCCGTAAAATATTTTTCTATGTGCCCTGTGTCACTTGCGTTACCGAGACTATCCTAAAAACACCACATAAATTAAAATTCGTGCCGTTCAAATTATTAACAGAGTTAACAGAGGAAATAGGAATCTATATACATACTTACGCACATGTGAAAAGCGCTGGTCTGGAATTGATGCAGAAAAATGCCGGCGAAACCCCGTAATGCATCGTGGTAGGGTTTACTTTAATATGTATTATATAATCATAAGTCGTATTTTTGTCTAGTGATTTTTGGACGATAGGTTCGCATAAAATCAGTTATGGCTTCATTTTAAAGAGCTCCACACGTAAATGTGACAAAAATTAAGTGTAAATTGCTATTGACAAACAAGTACAACTGTCGACTACACTAATCATCCTATTTCACATTAAAATGTTCATTTCATAAAGGTCATATGAATAAACGCGAAAGTTTTACTTTTTATTAATTTCACTAGTTTATTTTTAATTATCATTCAGTGTTTTATATCAAACACAATAATGCCTCCTAATTATCATAAGTACTGTATGATTGGATGAAAATAAAAATCTACTCAAAGGTAAAAGCGTTTTGCCTTTTATTTTTATTGAATTAATTGGTAGGCTGCGAAGTAATATCATAAGCGGATTAATTTGTATTCGATTGACTAACAATTCAATATATTTTACAGTGTAATAAATGTTTATGCTTAAAATCAATTGTTATAACAATGTTTATATCGTGTACAGAATAAAGCTTTAGTCATCATCATAATTAGCATTCATCCGTCCATTGGCAAATAAATGCAGGACTGGCTTAAGAAGTAATCGAGATATGTGTTTCTTAAAAAAAAATGGATAATACACTCGTTATAGATAATCAGGCATTATGTACAATACCCGGAGCATTCTGAAGAGTAATTTTATAGAACTGGAACCGTAAAAAAATAAAGAGTAGAAAATAAAACTTAAAAAAGAAATAAAATAAAATAAATGTTCATATTGGTTTATGTGATGTAACAGAAGCAGACAAACTTGGCTTTGTATTGCCACCGATTTCAAATTTTATTTCTAAAAATTATTTTAATAAATTAGATGTTAATTTCAATTTAATTTTAACCCTAAAATGCCGAGTTATTTTGGAAGTTGGTTTGATTTCTGTGTTATAATATCATATTCACTATCCCACCCTGACTAAACTAATTTGCATTGGTAAAAAACATTTTTTAGGGTTCCGTATCTCAAAGAGAAAAAACGGAACCCTTATAGGATCGCTTTGTTGTCCGTCTGTCTGTACGTGTGTCAAGACCTTTTTTCTCTTAAACGCGTGAAGGGATTAAGCTGAAATTTTTGTCAAATACGAAGGTCAGTTACGTCTTGATGCCTTGAAAAAATCACACTTCTAAGTTAACGAAATAAAAAGTTATAGCCAATTATGCGCAAATTTTGTATGAAAACGTACTTTGTCGAAAACCTAAAATAATCGGGTACTTCCCGTTGACCTGGAGTTGTAAAATTTGGCAAGAAGTTATAGCACATATAAAGGAATAAATCTGAAAACTAGTAAATTGTATGTAGATCATTGGAAAAATCATTATTAACTTATAACTAATTCGCCTGATAAATTCGTGCCGCAACCGTCTAAAAATAGACGGTTGCGGCACACGGTTGATTTTTTCAAGGCATCAAGACGTAACTGACCTTCGTATTTGACAAAAATTTCAGCTTAATCCCGTCACGCGTTTTAAAGAAAAAGGTTTTGAAAACCATGCATTACGTTTGGAATGTTCTTCCCATTCATACGGAACCCTCGGTGTGCGAGTCGGACTCGCACTTGGCCGGTTTTTTATAGTTAGGTATCACTTTATCAAGATTTGAGTAGGTACCTAAATAAATACTCCAACTAAATCAATGTCTTTTTGTTCCAGATACCTACATTGATATAAACACATCACAGCTATTGAAGAAATAACGTAAGATTTATTATATATTTATTTTTATTATTTAAAAAATATTTTAAATACTTATAGATAGTCTAATAATAAAAAAAAATTAAAATTTTAGTTATTGAACAAAGAAGGTTCCATATTTTTTTTAACTGATCGTAGGTGTTTTGAGCTAGTAGAATAAGGGCGGCACGACCAATAAGGTACAGCTCTTTCTTGCATGACGTCACTGCATTATGACGAGTTTTCTGACGAGTTTCGTGCAGTTTATTAGTTTTTTGCGACCCCTTGGAAGTGAGGAAGAAAGTAGGACAATTCGTCTGCATAGTAACTATGCGATGATAGGTATCTATGTGAGTCGGTACTCTTCCAAATGTTCCGAGTTCGTTTGTCCCGTAAAAAAAGCATAACCGAAAACTAAGGGATGCTGCGGTTCTGCATATTCCTACAAGGAATTGGCCCTTTGCTAACGACGCCCATTACCATGTGCACGGTTATTGGTTACGCAGATGCGTTGTCGTTTCTTCCAAAATAATTGTGCAGTTTATTAACCGCACGAATTGACTTCGTGCAGTTTATTAATCTCACGAATTGACTTCGTGCAGTTTATTAACCGCACGAATTGACTTCGTGCAGTTTATTAACCGCACGAAGTCAATTTTAAGTAAGTTCAAAGTTAAGTATCGTGTGACCGAGGGGCACCTCCCTGGTCCCTGGCCGAACTGATTCGGCTTCGGCTTTGACTACGCTGCATTTTTATAGCAAACGAACAGTTTCTCCTGATGTTGCAGATGTCTGTCGGCGTTGGAAATCACCTACATCTCGGTGACCCCACTGCTTGCCCCCTTTACTATAAAAAAATCGGAGTAATTTGCATGCCATACACCATACACCCATAGACATCTGCATAGAGGTTACACAGATGCGCTGCTCTCCTTCCGCGTCTACCTTCCATTGACGACGGGATACTTACAAACCACATTAAATGCAACACCACAGCCGCCACTTTACGCCGGTAGCGTGTACAGAGGCATCTCCCCTGACGTACAGGTCCAATTGAGCTAGAATACCGTAAAGGCAACCTCTTACACAAACACTTGATCTAATATACTCGCACTAATAGTCTTGAACTAATATACTCCTTATGTTTCCAGATAATTAGCTGACATTCCAAAGCCAGCGTCTAAATTAGCGCAAATCAGCGTTGATTATATCAGGAGCAGTTGAAGAGGAACGAATGAATTTAACTACGAAGGGTGAGTTACAAGCCATTAATATTGCTAAATAATTGCAATGCCATTTCCTAATCGATTTGCGAGTGTTTATCAAATGTATTTATCTACCTATATTAAATTATTATTTGTACATTTGAAGTCGCGCTTATGTGCTTTTGATAAAAACCTTTTTTCAGCATTCTAGATAATTAAGACTAAACCAGAGGGGCCTGCCGTACTTCTGGTCTACGGTGAAACCTCGCGTATGTAAAGACAACAGATTTTTAAAGACTACAATGAGCCTTTTTGCAGTATTCTCCATAGTTAATATTCAACCCCCTAAATCTGCGTGGTTCTGTATCTTCCGCAAAACTTCGCATTTATACGATGGATTATTAGGATCTTCTAGTCTCAAGTTTTTTTATCTTTCAAAGTGAAACCATAACGTTTTCTTTTTTTTTGAAAAACCGGCTTACGCTAACTGACACATGGAGTCTTACAAATTTTTGAAGCGTGACATGTTTTAAATTACGATAATCGTCTTTCTTGAAGTTTATAGAGTTAATGTTTCTAGTTTAGTTTTTATTTTGTGTTTTTGGTTAAACTTCATTATATTAAAAAAACGACAAACACAACTATACCTACTCAATATACCCAATCAATAAAAAAAAGGTTGAGATCATTAACATTTATCATAAATATGCTTATTTTTTTTTTTTGTATACCATGTATTTAAATAGCTCACGCAGGATATCACGACGAATCTAACAAGTCATACATGATACATCCGTCAAGCCATGCAAGTTATTGGAGGGGTCATAAAAATCTCCATACATGTATTGATGAAGATAGAGACAGGTTCAAACATACGTACGTCGAACAATTGCCTGCTTCTGACGCAGGCGGGAAAATACACTAAATTATATTTGTATTATTTGTTTCTTTAAAGATAAACCTACTCCTAATAATTTGCATCTTACAAGAGCAATGGGCATCAAAAAAGCTTATAAATAAAGACAGGGCCGGACTTAGAGATATCGTGGCCCCGGGGCCAAGTAGGAGGAAGGTAGGAGTAAGGACCTTACTCCATTTACATTTACTTAATACGCTTTATTTTTCTCATAAGGAGGCCCTGAAGCACAGGTCAATGCCTCAGATTTAGCCATCAGTAAAGAATATCAACAGTATTCAAAACTAAAATGTATAGACTACATAAAACATCACTTCGTCAAGTAGGTGACCTAGAGCCGCTTGTTAAGAACTTCTTCAACTTCAAAGTTAGCGCACCGATTTTACTCTGAATATTTACACTTATTAAACTACAAAATATATACCTTATAACAGTCGATATTTGGTTTCAAGCGTAAATAATAGCAACTTTTTACATTGTACTTGTGTTTGGATGTAAATTCAGAATATAAGTACCTAAGGTATAAAAAGTTTAAGCA
Organism: Calycopis cecrops; assembly: GCA_001625245.1. NCBI lineage: Eukaryota > Metazoa > Arthropoda > Insecta > Lepidoptera > Lycaenidae > Calycopis > Calycopis cecrops. The sequence continues at coordinate 189,101 of LUGF01056387.1, read as the reverse complement.
CTTGAGAATGTTTGTTACCATAAATAAGTCGGTACTATTGTCTTGGCCGTTTCCTATTGCAGTTCTGAGTTCACGAATCTCTTGTATTCGTCAATTCATGCAACGGTTTGCTATTAAAACTCTTAGAATTCGCAGACGAAGTCGCCAGTAAAAGATAATAAAATATAATAGATATATAAAACAACTCAAGGTTATATATCTAGGATATATATCATATAGGCAACTAAGGTAAATTAAAGGTAGGTACGTAGGTAACTGGTAAGGACTTATCTTTAACGGCATCATTGAATTAATGTTCCTAACGTATGGAACAGACACGTCGCGCGCGTCGGGTGAATTGTTTGCTCCGACTTGTTACCGATCGGCAACAACTCGTTTGAACGTCAGGTAAGTGACTAAACGAGTTGTTACCGATCGGCAACAACTCGTTTGAACGTCAGGTAAGTGACTAAACGAGTTGTTGCCCATTGGCAACAACTCGTTTGAACGTCAGGAAAGTGACTGACTGTAAACTAACTATCTCAATCATTTGAATGGAATCAACTCAACTCATGGAGCAAAAAAATTGTTCGGCATGTCTGTTCCATACGTAAATAATATTAGTTCAATTAATGGTATTGACTCTAACATTTTTAAGGTTCTTAAAAAAAATTAAAAATAAAAAAAGGTTCTTAAATTTAGTCCTGTTGTTAAAATTAATAATTATGTTTATTAGAATAATAATAATAATATTAACTGTGGACCTTTTACACACTGTTAGTCTAGCCCCGTGCTAAGTACCGTAAAGACTTGTGTTACGGGTACTAGACAACGGTAATATATTTAATACTTTTTTAATTTAATTTAATTAAATAATTTATAACTTTTATATATTTAAGATTTGTATGGTATAAATATATAAACAACCATGACTTGGGCGGGATTCAAACCAACGACGTCTGGTGCATCATGCCTCATTTACCCGATCCGGGTTAAATTATTATGCTTCAAACGTAGCTAAAACCACTTAGTAAATATCTTATCCTGATTAAAATCTTTTACATCTGATCAGAGTTCAGACACGCTGTCTAATCAGGCATGAAACGTATTGACAAGTGGAGACTGGAGACAGTTGTTGTGCATGCCCAGCGTAGCTCCAGTGGAGTTTACACCGTTTGAGACGCGCGAGCGAGCGCAGAACGCGTCCAGGTGTTTTGCGAATCCATTATTAGAATGAATTATAACAAGCCCTGTGATTTTATCTAATTAAAATCTATATATAAATCTATCTATATGTCCTTTATTGAATCGTGTATGCGTTTGATCGTGTGATCTTTGGCAAAGTTGTTGTGCATGAGACGTTGATAGGCGTCTGTAAACAAATGACGCAGTGTATTATCACGGTTTATGAGATACACCCTGGCAGTAGATACACAGACAACGGAGTCTTAGTAATAGGGTTCCGTTTCTACCTTTCCCTTACCTTCTGAAGCCTTGGCTGAATTGGAAATTAGTGGGAATTAAAGGCCGGGAAAAATTAAACAATAGCTGGGTGAGTTTCTATGTTCTTTTTGGGGTTCTGTAACACTGCCTTCGTTCTCTTCTGGGCGTAGCTCTTCCTTGAGGCAGTGCCACTAGTATACAGGGTGTATCATTCAAATGGGTCAGTATGAGGAAGTCTGAAACTATAAGACATACAAAGATCTGCTCTTAGGAACAATGTCATCGATTTTAATAACAAGAATAACTACATTCTTGCATTTAAAAAAAAAACCTGTACTCACCTCGGGAATCGAACCTGGATGTTTTGAAACAATAACTAATGTACACTATTTGAATTACGATATCGATATGGTATTGGCATTGCATTAAACTATTCAAGAAAGTTTTGTTATTTGCGATAATATTATCTATTCATGACTGCAACTGATTACTTCTTTTAATCAAACACTAACAATTAACTGAAAAGCCCACTTAAATTAAGTATGTAGATACAGAGATGTGATAAACCTCCTTTGGAAATTGAACGTATTGGTGTGACTGGCTGAATAGCAATTAAAAAATAAAAAAAACATTGAGAGAGATTGAGAATTTTCCTCAAAAATGGATCGGTACGAACGGCCCTTTCAAATGGCCCGCAAGGTCGCCCGATTTAACTCCGCTCGACTATTTCTTATGGGGTTACATTAAGAATGAAGTGTACAAAACAAGCTATGACACCGCTAAAGACCTAAAAGAAGCCATAGAATCAATTTAACGTAAATTCACCACATGAAAATATAAAATGCAATTCTGAGATTGTTACCTAAACGTGTTGAATATTGTATAGAAAAACGTGGTGGTCACTTCGAACATTTGCTAAAATAAATTAAAGTATGTGAAAAAAAATCATTTTACTCATTTTAGACATTGTTTCATAGAGCAATTTAATGCTTAGGACCTACACAATCGATATCTAAATAAAAATAATGTACATATATTGTTTCAAAACATCCGGGTTCGATTCCCGAGCTGAGTACAGGTTTTTTTAAATGCATGAATGCAGTTATTCTTGTTATTAAAATCGATGACATGGTTCCTAAGAGCAGATCTTTGTATGTCTTATAGTTTCAGACTTCCACATACTGACCCATTTGAATGATACACCTGTATATTTGTAGTGCCTCTCCTTGGTATTCAGTTATTGATAGAAACACTCGGTTGTATTCTTGATAAGTTTATTGCCGCATTAATACATTATTAACATTATATCAATTATATCCCTAACTAAACTGATACACTTTCATTCTATGTCTATTTCGTCTTGTTGTATGTCTCGTTCTCGAATAAAATATTTTTCTCTGTCAAAGAGGACAATTCTCCAATTGTTCTTTTTCTTTTTAAATTCGAATTGATATGTTTTTTTATTAAAAACATATCAATCGTGGAGGTTCCCCTCATTAAGAGTATGGAGTTTCCACTACACTACAGTTCCGTACCCAAAGGGTAAAAACGGGACCCTATTACTAAGGCTCCGATGTCCGTCCGTCTGTCACCAGGCTGTATCTCATGAAATATGATAGTTAGACAGTTGAAATTTTTACAGATGGTGTATATCTGTTGCCGCTATAACAACAAATACTAAAAAATTAAATAGTATGAATATTTAAGGGGGGCCCCATACAATAAACGTAATTTTTTTACTCGTTTTTGCTCGATGTTGACAATGGCAACAGGTAGACACTTGAAATATTCACAGAATATTAAGTTATATATTGTCTTTAAAAAACATTAATTAAATTAAAATAAAACAAAAACTTAAGGGGGGCTGCCATACAACAAACGTGATTTTATTGCTCGATACGGATAACGGCAACAGGTAGACGATTGAAATATTATCTTTTGTATGGGAGCTATTTAAATGAGGCTCCCATACAAAAGATAAGCTCCCGTTTTCGTAGATAATGGTACGGAACCCTTCGTGAGCGAGTTCGACTCGCACTTGGCCGGTTTTTTTTAATAGAACAATCTATACTTAATATTATAAAGGTGATAATTTATTACAGTCGAACGTGTTAACCTAGCAAATACTATCTAATCATATTTGAAAAAATCTTTTAGTTATGTATTTATCGTGAAAAGCGTATAGGTTTAATTTAATCACGCTACAACCAATAGCTGGCATATGTGGATGAAACAGTGTTAGTCTATACATATAATAAAACTGTAGAAGACGTTATTCTGTCTGTGAAAAACTACTCGACGGGTTTTGATGACAGTATTTTTGTTACATAGGTATTAGTGCTCGGTAACATAATGGCTATAATTTATCAATATATAAAATGCTGCAGTCGGTATCTCAACTTCAAACACACTATCGTATGGCACAATAATTGATAGACAATTAGGCCACATAACATTACACGTTACTATGATAACATATTATTTTGACAAGACAACGGCTGTCGGGTCGACTAGTATTAAAATAAAACATTTTTCAAATTGTATAAACATTATGATAGATAGAATAAGATAATATAGGTCGACAGATAGATATAATAAGATAATAGAAACAAAAAAAATGTAAAGTTCGAGCCGTGTCAATAAAATGTTAGTAGTATTATGTAAGATAACAAAAAAGTTGTGACTGTGAATTTTATCCGGCCATATGGGAACCGACAGAAAAATTAAGCGTTCAAAACAAGGCATTGTCATTTCATGCTCTTTGTTTTGTTGACTGCTAATAAAGTTACGAAAATTGTAAAGAACGTAATGCCATTGCAGTTGGATACGGCACTCCATTCTCCCCAATGGGCAACCATCAGCATGGGCAACTAATGACAGAATTTAGAGACGCGACAGCTTAGCTGCCACAACGTCCTCTTCTGCCAGTGGCGTAACTAATCGAAACTAAAAAAAGTGTGTGCTTTAAACCACACAACTGAAGTAAAACTTCATTATTGATGTTCATTACAGTAGGTACAATGACATACATGTCCTATGATATTTATTTTAAATACAACAAAGTTTCACTTAAATCGAATTTGAATTTTGAATTTGAATGACAACTTTCATTGGCCTCGTCCGATGTGTGCTTTTGTAACGCCCCCGCCAGCTTATTCCCCAAGTCAAGAGCGCGTATATAAGTTTTACTTTTTTTTTTTATAATGGATAGGCTTGCGATTGGCCAAAACTTCAAAAAAAAGCTGCTTTATGTTGGGGGGCCCATCAGCAGGCCTCGAGCGGTATAGTTACGCCACTGTCTCCTGCTGATCTCACGTGAACGAGTTGTACGTCATCGTTCCGTCGTAAGTAGGATGCAGGCAGCCATAGCCATGCAATGTCATGCAACAATTAATTTTTGAATTCTTGTTATTTTTTTTAGTTCTCTATACGAAGATAAGGTCCATCCAGTTTGTAAGTAACAATCATGTTGGGGGGGGGAGCGGTACAGTT
>LUGF01056387.1:154747-180694 GCA_001625245.1 Calycopis cecrops | reverse complement strand
TGAAAATGGCTTCGGCTGCTCGTTTGCCCTCCTATATCATAAAAAAAAAAAATCGATGGATGCTATTATATGATGACCACACACGCCTTGGTCCAGGTCCATTCCATCCTGAAGATGCTGCTAGCTTGCCGTGGTGGGGGGTTTGCGCGCCCTTGTCATCCCCAATGCTATGCCGGACAGGGCTACCCATACCGGACAGGCTTGGGGGGAGAGGCCAGACTAAGAGCAGCTCAGCTGAGGGGTCCTCCACCTGTCCCTCTGAATCAGCAGACGGCGGCTTGGATAGATAATGGGCTCCGTGGTCAGGATGGGAACCTGTCCCCGGCACGATTCTAAACGTTATAGTAGGGACTGTTTAGAGGCAGCTGGACAGTCCCCAAGAAGGAGATGCTAGCCTTTTCACTAAGGTCAACCTGTCGCTAGAGGGACCCTGTTACCTGTTCATCCGGGGCCCTCTAATTATAGCAGCTGAAGGCACCCGCAGGGGTTTAGTCCCAAGTGTTGAGTCTGACACATGTCTAAGAGCCATCCGGACTCCTAGATACGTAAATACATTCCCGTGTTAATAAAAAAAAAATCACTACAATAGTAAAATCACGTAAAAACCCAAATTTAAAATTTCGCAAGCGATAGCCGATTCATATTATGTCACTACCTCCTTCGATAAGTTAACGAATGCTGACGAGAAAACCATTCTTGACTATGAAGAAACGTGGACAAAGTAATGATCTGCCCAAAGAGCGAGGAAATATTTGCCACCGTGTTTCTCGTTGCGTGAGCAGATCAATATCTGGAATATTGATCCGCTCACGCAGCGAGATACGCGCATCTTTGCTTATCACCAACTTTCCATAATTGGTACTGATAGATTGCGCAACCAACAGTGGAAATAATGTACAGGCGATTGTATATTAAAATGCATTTCGTCCTTGATGTGGATACTAGACCATTTTATGAGAAAACACAATATATAGAAAAGTTTATAGTTAATAAGAGATATTTGGAGACACCTTAGGGGCCATAAAAGAAAACTATATTTTTTTTGCAGCAGCACTTTCCTAGAAACAATAATAATATATTGACGGCTTGACAGCAGTTGTATTCTCGCTAAGTCATTAGGACATGAGACCTTTAAATGTTGAAAATCGGCAGAAATCTAAATTTTTTTATGATTTTGGGGCCCCAAGTACTAATCCACGCAGATGCTGACCTGAATTAAATGTTGAACTCTACAAGGTACCCACTAAATATTGTACTTACTTATACCCACTACGATTGCTATATTACCTTCTTGCTATACAAGTAAATGAATGTAGACACATTCTATAGTACCCGACTGAACCAGTTGGAGTTTAATCTTACTCTTAACTTATAAAAAAAACTACCTTCCGCCCGCAGATTCGCCCGCGTAGATTTCACACTTCAAAAATGGAGTTAACAGCTTCCTCTTGAATCACTCTATCTATTTAAAAAACCCATCAAAATCCGTTTCGTAATTTTAAAGATCTAAGCTTTCATTTACACACATATTGGAAAGCGACTTTATTTTATAATATGTAGTGATGTAGTTATTATACATTGCCATAGATAATGAAACAATATCTAATCTGGCTGTTTCTGATCTCATTAGCCCTGTTTACATGGTAATGAGATTTTCTCGCGCTAGTTTCAATGCACCTGTAGCTTTATATCTGAACACGTTGCGTATCTCATTGTAACTCATCGCACGCAATCTAGCGCACAACTCTATCTCATTCAGTGGGATATACGTGCTTTATGTCAACACATGAATAGATATCAAAGTTAGAACTAGGTTTAACATGAAGCTTAGAATCTAGAAGCAGTATACGATTTGGCTTATGAGCAAATGTACAATCGTGTTGTAAAGTCAAAAGATTGATGAATATTACTCCTCTAATAAATCTAGGGGTTAGAAAGCATCGGGAATGTACACTGATATTTCCTATTGGTGCGTCTGCTTAAAAACTGGTACCTTGGTACTGGCGCCTCAATATTTAAACGATGCCCATTCAACTAAAAGATCCTTCAGCATATCTTCTCATTTTGCATGTTAACGCCAGAAAGGCTAGTCCTGTTTCCATGGTAGGTACTAAGTTGTTCATTACTCTGGCGCTATATAAGTAGTTCTAATACGAAGCTTTAAATATGAACACATTGCGAATCTCATGATAACTCATCGCACGCAATCTAGCGCACAACTCTATCTCATTCAATGGGATATACGTGTTCTATGTCATCACGTGAATACGAAGCATCCGTCTTGAATTGTACCTACGCCTCCGGATATTCAGACGATACCTATTCAACTAAAACACCCACCAGCTTATTTTCACATTTTGCATATCAACGCCAGATAGATATATACATAATTGTAGCTGTAGTTTAACCTGGCAGTATCTGAAAGCATATCTTGTCATAGTTGATGAAATGTTTTGTAACTTCTTGATGGAAAAATTATGGTTTTATATTAATTAGTGGGCCCGCGAAGATCTATATATATTCGATCCGCACAATTTTCTTAAAAAAATCCTAGTTTTTGCTTCACATATCAATATATAGATAATAATAAATAAATAAATAAATAAATATCTATGGACTTTTACACACTACGTTAGCCTAGCCCCGTGCTAAATACCGTAAGGACTTGTGTGACGGGTACTAGACAACGGAATATATTTATTATGTTTTATACATTTAAGAAATTTTATATATTTAAGATTTTTATTATATAAATACATATAATACATATATAAACATCCCTGACCCAGGCGAGATTCCAACCCGCGACCCTTGGCGCAACATGCTCCACTTATCCAAGCCCTGTACCACTGCGCCAGCCTGGTCGTCAAAATAATAATATCTGTGGACATGTCACATTATGTTAGCCTAGCCCCATAGACAGAGAATACAATACGGGCACTAGACAACGGAAATATATTAAATATGTTTTGTAAATTTAAGAAATTTTATATAATGAAGATTCGGTCAAACGGTCGTTAAATATTGTTGCAGCCTAAAAACAGGCGCATATAATTATATATAAAACTTTAGTCGTACAAATGTGACAGTCATATCATAGAAATATTAGTTGATATCACTTAGGTATCACATAAGCGAAGTTTCTATCACAGTTTGATAAATGAAACTCGTGAAATGATCAACCTCTGTGAAGATACGGAACTATACACAAAGTTTAACGAGTCGCATTAGATATAGGTAGTACTCCTGAGATTAGCGCTTTCAAATAACCGAACAAGCTCTTAATTATGTAATAAATAATAAATATAATGTTATGTGTATTTTTTTATGGTATAGAGGGGCAAACAAATAGTCGGAACCATTTTCATTACTACCGATGACGCCCACAGATGCTATACAGATGCGGTGTCCTCCGCTCTCCTCCAACCTCCATGGGCCACCGGCTACTTACACACCACACGACACGCGATAGATATAGGTCTCTCATATGATCTTATCACCCACGTAAATCAACTAGGGAACCATTAATTAGTCATTATCATTATTATTATTATTATTGAAAAGGAAAATATGTATTCACAATTGAATACATATTTTCCTTTTCATTTGTATGACAGCTTTATTAACTGCCAGTTTAAACGTTGATTAATAATGTCGATAATTATATAGAATCATTAGTTAATATCACTTAGGTATCACATTAGCGAAGTTTCTATCACAGTTTGATAAATGAAGCTCGTGAAATGATCAACCTCTGTGAAGATACGAAACTATACACAAAGTTTAACGAGTCGCATTAGATATAGCAATTGTCTACGAGGATAAATTCTAACGCTGTTACTTGAGACTGATGAACCGAGCCGTAAACTCCAACTTAAACTTGGATTTGGTTGTTACTGTTACACCTAATTGAGTATCAAGTTGCGTTTGTTATAACTATTACACCTAATGCATATTTAGCCACTAGCAGTGCTTCGTGGTTTCACTCGCACAAATACCGTAGTACTTTAGCCTATAGCCTTCCTCGATACAAGCTGTCAAATACTGAAATAAATTTTCAAATCGGAACGGTCCTGAGATTAGCGCGTTCAAATAAATAAAAAAAGGCTCTTCGTTTTGTAATAAATGTAATATCACGTGTATATAGGCTCTCATACCATCTACCAGATGCGCCCACATTTCACCCACGTAAATCAACAAGGGAACCTTTCATCAGTCATTATCATTAGTAAATGTAAATATATATTTTTCATTTGTATGACGGCTTTAATAACTGGTTGTTTGAACGTTGATTGTAATCAAGTAAGCAAGTATTAATATGTTCATGTCAATGTTTTTCAATCACGACGTATAAGGGAGCAAACGAGGAGCCTTTGGTGACTACTGACGTTATAGGATCGATAGGAGGCCCTTCCTCCTCCGATAGGCCACCGGAAACTTACAAAACCCAAGAAACTCGTCAGCGTAGTCACTTGGCGGTGGATATCTGAGCGAGAGGCACCTCCCCGGTCGCGCCGGTCGTAAATTTAATAATAACCTGACCGCTAGGAGCGACTACAGTTTAAAACTATTGGTATTTAACTTTGTACACCCGCTCGGGTTGATGACAAAACCTAATTTCGAACATTAACTGGTGCCGTGCGATAGGGTTGTCAGCAGTCGGCAAGACTTTACTATTGTAAAATAACAACTAGCTGCTTGTATCCTCTTTGGCCTAATTACATGATTTTTTATGGTAAATACGCAATCAGACTCTTAATAACTACTGAAGACTGACGAAAACTACTGAAAAGTTATAATAAGCCTTATTAGTATTATCATATTTCTTTACTATCAATAGCAACCTCCTTCTCTCGATCTTTTTTTTTTCTTCTTTTTATAAGCGAAATATACAACGAGCTGCCTCCTTTCGTTTCAATGGACTTCGCCGAAGACTGCGTTCCCCTGGTCTACTCAGCCCTCTACAACATGCTGGAATCACGGTGGCAGGACATAAGTAACGAAAAGTTGTGCATATACATATATAGTTATAACAAAAAATACTAGAACTATTAACTTAAGAAGCAAAGGAAAACGCACCGCAATGCACTCGAAAATTCAAAGTAAGCTAATGGTTTCGCTTCTCGCAATTCTTTCTGTAATTCTCTCTTGGTCCGCAAATGTACTGTAATGAAAAATATGTGCCAACGCTTAAGAAACGCCAGACGACTTAACAGGTTCAACTCCCCTCAGTAGGTTACCAGGACAATAGGGCTGTGAGGAGGTCTCCGCGCGGCGCGAGCCCTCACATTAAACCGTTTACTGCGCCAGACCAAAATAGCAGTTACGACTTTATTAGCAATAGCAAACTGCTTTATGTTAGAGTATAATGTTGGTAGTTGTCTCACCAGTGCTATAGGTACCTACGCATTAAAGTTAGAGTATAATGTTGGTGTTTGGCTCACCAGTGCTGTAGGTACCTAGGTACCTACGCATTTTACCGGTGACGTAGTTGTGCCTTGGTGGTGAGATGGTGTCATGCTGTGTTGCGACCAGGAGGTACCAGTCCCTCACACGATGTCAGCGTTAAGTAAGCGCATGTGCCATTTCGTTGCGTGCCGTGTGTGAGTTTCGGATCTGCAAAACATGTATGCAGATATCAATGGGTTTTAGTAGTCATTGAAGGGCTGTGACTCGTTGCTCGTTTGCTCCCCTATCGATGAAAATCATCAGATGAAGCCTCTTCTAATAGAAGAAAGGGAAGGAGAAGGAAGCTTTAGCAATGAGTGATATGTGCCCACCTGTGGCCATACTTTCCCAACCAGGGGCCGTCACATCCGGCCGACTTGCCATATTGTTGCGCCACTACGCCATAACACTGGTGTGAAGAAAGTGCAACAGTGTGCGTTGCCAACCGTTTGTAAAAAGGGAACTAGTGTTTTAAGTAATTTTTGTTACCCGTAATAAAAAAAAAATTGTCCATTACCTAAGGCCCGCGCTTTACCTACGTAGAATTTAGGATAGATTCTATTAATTTATTTTTCGAGATAAAGTAATTCTTATGTTATTCCACATTGTAATCCTTATTTATGGCGAATTTGTTGCATGTCTGAATCCGTTTAGTAGAATTTGAGTGAAAGAATATTAAACATACATACTTTTTGTTCATATTAAATCTTTGGATTCACTTGACTTTCATATTAGGTCTATAATTTCAAAAGGGGAACCTATACGGGCATGATATAACCAGACAGTAAACACTGCGCTATCGAATATGCCAAAGTAGTTGGAAATGATTTGTGCGGATGTTAATGGTTTATACTTGCAATACGGCCATGTGTCTGGATCTGTAAGTGGGCCTGAATTATAAAGCTTTATGGTGCCATAGTTATCACTTCTAAAGTTGGTCCCATACGGAAATAGTAATCCCACTTTATCTTATCATAGACTTACCATAGAGTCATGGTATAAGTAATACATTCCAAGAGATTCATTATCCTGCTACAAATACAAAACTTTGAATGTATGTTTTGTATTCTTCTACATAAATGCTACTTAACAGATTTAGATGAGATTTAGCCTAATGTTTCAAATTAGTTTTTTTTATTGAATAAATAACTAATTTGAAGATTAGGCGGGAGAAATATGTATGTGTATATATATTAATAATAACAACATTTTCTAAAGGTTTATGATATCGTAGGAGCTTTTATAGATATTTTTTTTATCCTATTCTCCCTTACGTATTTTTTTAATTTTCTTTTGTCATTTTTTAGTTTTGTTGTTTTAAGTGTCATATTAATTTTTACATATTTCTTTTTAAGTTTGTATACAATTAAATGTATTATTTTGTAATGTAAGCTTATGTAGAGTAACCATAGATTACTCTACATAAATATTTTGAAAAAATATATTCAGCTCAAACATGTGTCCCGGTTGTGAAATTTTTTAATGTTCAAAATCAAGTTCAAGCTTAAGTTAGTAAGTTCAAGTCTCAAGTAAGTTTTGATACTTCACGATGCTTCTCTGTCGAACAAGAAACAGATCGAGTCTTCTCAGTATCATCAGTACATATTTTAGTCTCGGAAGGTCTGCGCAGACGAAGGATTTTCATATATTATAGAGGGATAAAAGTACACGGGCAAAAATGTATGCAAAATAACGCATACATTTAATCCCTCGTTCGCGCTACTCGATACTGTTGTAAGTGATCTATTTTAGCGGACAAAAAAGTCCGCGGACAATTATCTCTCGTATGCGCAGGCCTTTACTGAGAAGAAATAGCGGCAACGTACAGAGTGCACGGAACGCGCATAATTGTCTTCGAGATTGGAAGCTGCAGTTTAGCTAAGTATTATAACTGAACAATGGCAGCTTATAACTGCATATTACCTATGAGTTTCACGTGCGACCTAAAACAATATTTAACGCCATGGAAAGCCGGTAATATATACGTTCTTAAATTTACGGACAGTAAAATATTAACATTTCCTCTGGTCTACACTAAACAATGTGCATTTACATAGCATTTAAACTACCTTTTACAATTGTACCTTATTACATTTATAGCCTCTCCAACTGCAAACTAAAGTTTCGCACGCGTAAAATGTGTTAGGTAGGTACTAGGAATATTTTTTGTGAGATTTCACAAGTATTTTTATATCACTCTAATAGATAAACTTATTTATTTATACAGGTGATGTCCTGAATTTCCAAGAAGTAACAATACAGTCTTCTTCTTGCATATTCAATATTACAATAATTTGTATGAGCCGATAACAATGTTCAAAAATCTTTAGGTAATGTTGTTGTTTTCAATACTATTATCAACATTTTGTTATTATACCTAAGTATTTTTCCCGCGTTATCATTGAAGGATTAGGATATATTGTTCTTGTTGCTTCTTTTTTATTTTTTCATCCATATAAACTTTCGTGTTTATAATATTAGTATTGATTGTAGTGCAATGTACCTATCTACTCATAACTCACCTCCTTAAAACTAAACTGTGTATGTGAAAATCATAGAGAAATAAAGAAAGAATTATTTATTTCTTATATCTATGGTCAAAACCTTTAATTGGCCTTCATGAATTTATAATAGTCAAAACACTAAGAAATAAAAATAAAATAAAATAACATTTTTGCACAAACAGTTTTGTATGATGTTTAAAAAATAAGACCCCGCAATCTTTTAAATCGTCGAGACGAATATGAGACGTCTTTAAAATGTAATAGGATTTAAAAAATGCTTTTTACCGTTACTTTGCCTTCTCGTATGTAAATCGAGTATGAATTATTCATCGAACCATCTTATCGTGTGACTGGATGGCACTATTTGATGGGGTTTATCTAAAACGAGGTGTGAAGTGACAGCTTAGCAGTCCAGTTTCGCGCCAACAGTAGACCCAATCGTGGTTTGCCATCTTGAATACCTTGTAGGCCCAATGTTTGTTGGGTATAGCGTCGTATATAATTAACTATACAGCCAATCTAAATGTTGGCGCTTAAATAAGCTTAGAGTCGCTGAATGTTCGCGGTTTCTCTACGAGATATGGTCCGCAATTCGGCGATCTGCAAGGGAACCAGGTACCGCACACAGCTCTGTGAGTCAGTATGCTGCTGAAGTGGCGTATGAGCTAGCCACTCGCAGAACCGGCAAGCGCTGAAGAAGAAAGGTTTTCGGTTGGTAGCCTCGCGCCGGACACCGCACTGTTGGGCTGCTAGTCTGCTAATGAGACCTGTTCACGGTTACGGGGAGCCGGTGGATGCAAGCAGCTTGTGACCGTGTCATGTGGCACTCTCTGGGGGAGACCTATGACCAGCAATACACGTCTCCTGGCTGCTTCTGATGCTGATGAAGACAGCCAACCCTTCATCACTGTATTATGACCACCAGATGAGCGCTATTCATGGTTACTCGTCTGGGATCCGCATAAAGTAATACACGTAAAGAAATGGGGATCGTGATGATTTTAAATCAATGTATATGTTACTGGCCAAACCAGATTTAAGGACAATCCAGTTTTGCATACTTTTGACTACCTATACATAAGATTAACTAGTATTGTCCAGACCAAACTAGTTCGTCCTATATCCGGCAGGATAAACCAGTATAGGCTTGGCCAAGGTTACTCTCCGAAGATAACGGATGGGTATGCAGGTAAGGCGGCATACGCAGCTCATGCCGCCTTCCTAATTAAGATCAGGGTCAGGATGGGAACCTGGACCAGTTGCATGGTCTGAACTTCGGCGTGGGCTGGGTCGTTTTCTTTTTCTACTCATCGCAACAACCAAAGGACCTCCGTCGTCCTTTGGACTGCGTAATGCCCGAAGTATCCTGTCTCTAGTAGATCCGTACATCTCAACAAAGGTGGCCGATGGTATGTAGTCGTCAGCCGTTATCAAGGTCTGAATTTGGCACACCCCACCCAAATCCAGTATAAAATATGCGTATTTATGTCAGCATCAACTAATTTGGCCTAGATTAAACTAGATAATTCTACTGTGTATAGATAAAACTAAATTAGCCTAGATAAAACTAGATTGTCTTAAAATTGGGTTTGTCAGGTAATATATGTAAAATACACAAAAATATTAGCTAGCTACATAAATTCAAGATTAGGTGTATATTATTTTAGTAGGACATAGTGCCCTGTGTTACAGCCCGCACGATCTGGATGTATCTAAGATACCGTTGAAAAATTACAGCTGTACTGTCTGCGCTACCCCCTTCTCTCATCTCCTTTCATTCAAAGCATTCTGGGTGGATATAGGAGGATTGGAAATCGGAGAGAATCTGTATAATGAGAAATATTATGTCGAGTCTGACATAGGTCTAGAGGTCACCAGGGCTCCTCCTCGGTATCATACATAAATGTATTCCCCTAAGTAAACAAAAAAAAAGTTCAATTTCCAGGATCAAACAATGTTTTATTAGGATTTTAGAGTTCTAAGAACAAACCGAAGTGAGAAATGTTAGCGGTTTTACACCGGCATAACCAGGTTCCATTACCTAGGGTCATTTCCTCTAATCGTGGCGCACTTCCGTCCCATTGGAATTGGTATATGAAAGGAGAGTGCCACCAGGTACTACTGAGAGAATACTGTAAAACTTCCTGGATGGTTTGCCATAACTGAAATCGTTTAGAAGGCAGGCGTAATTACCCTTATTTTTAAAATAATTCGGTACAATGACAAGGAGGCTTCATGCACGCCAACAAAATGAGCAGTTTCAATCACAATTTTCATCTCTTTGTTATAATTAAAATAAATATTAACATTTATCAGTATATCTTGTAACGTTTTATTATTATTTTATTATCCCTGAGGGCTACAATATGGGGTTCTTCAAGATGGGAGTCAATAGGTTCTTAAAGGGTCGGCAATGCGCATGTGATGCCCCTGGTGTTGCAAGCGTCCATAGGCTACGGTAACCACGCACCATCAGGTGGGCCGTATGCTTTATTTGCCACCATCGTGGTATAAAAAAAAACAAGTTAATGGCCACAATATTATCGATATTATTATTAATACGATTGTTTTCTTTTCAGATTTGCTTGCGCCGACGAAATCTGCAATGCGATTACTACGGCATATGAAGTTTATTTTTAATTTTAATTTTAAAATTATCCTCAATTGTTTGCGTAAGTTTATTTTTTTTTGTTTTACATATATATTTATTACAAAGTTAATAAGTTTCGTAACTTACCTATATACTAGCTGACCCAATAATCTTTGTCTAAACTATTCAAGTCAAACTATTAGGTAATATATTAGGTATTTATCTATATCTTTATGTATATATAAAACTCAAAGGTGACATAGCCATCTATCAACGCACGCTAAGAAAGGATTTTTTAAAATTCATCCCCTAAGAGGGTGAAATAGGGTGTTGAAATTTATAACGGTTTTTTAGAAATTAAGTGCGGGTGAAACCGCGGGGCACAGCTAGTTAGTTATATTTGTATTATTCACTACTTTTAACGACTTATAACACTTTTACTTTGACAATATAATATTAAATCTGCTGGAGCGATCAGCAGCTTACAAGACGTGATGCCGTGACCCAGAATTCATTTATTTTTCTATGGATTCATTTTCATTTTAATAGATCAAACCAACAGCAGATAAAATCAATTTCAATGAACGAACTGTTTTCCGTATTCCGTGTACCAACCCGCTACTGTGACTGACATGTTGCGGGACATTCATTTATTTGTTACTTAAAAAAACGTACAACAGTTCTGCGAAGTGCCAGATATCTCATACTGTTCCATCATTTGGTTTCGATTGCAAGTGCATTACTATGCAGTTAGCAGGTCGGCAACGCATTTGTTAGACCTCAGGTGTTGCGGATGTCTGTGTGCGCTGGTGATTATGATCAGGTGGCCCAACTGCTCGTTTGCCTCGTATGCTATAAACTATAACAACTGTAAAGCTGTATGGCACGACTGGCTTTCGAGCTGTCTTTAATGTATTTTTTTTAATCTAATCTGTGAGACCTAACTTTCTCCCCGTTAGAATTCAAAAATTATTTGCGAAAATTGACAATTGCGCTTCTGGTTTTGTAGAAGAGTATTGTGGTAGCCACTTGCCATAATGAATATAAGCTTAGCTACACGCGTGTTTTGTGCGCATACAAGATCGTAGAGTTAGGAATGTCAAAAAAGTGGATAAACTGTAAACGATGTTTTGGCGATCCCAATCTTTACCACAGAACTATAGGCACAGGAATGTCAAAAAAGTGGATAAACTGTAAACGATGTTTTGGCGATCCCAATCTTTACCACAGAACTATAGGCACTAACGAAACTACCAAAATAAGGTTTTTCAAACTTAAAAGAGGGTAGGGGACATAGGCAATAATATACAGTTTGGAGAGGACTACAGTGTCAGTTCCAAATCAGAAACTTAGTTTAATTAACGCCAAAATAATTAGCTTATCACAAGCTACTTATAGGTAGGTACTGTCTGATTTTTAATTTGAAAATATTTATCACATGCTCCTAAGCATAACGAAGAACTCAACGATCATCTTCACTGTTCGCAAGCTACAGCTTTTGATGGCGTCTTATATAATCGCATAAAAGTCTGTATTACAATACATACTTTTAAGCGCTAACCCCCATCAAAAAAATTTTATTGATATGTTAAAATCAATAAATATGGAATTAATAAGCGACAATATGTACTTATATTATAAAGAGGAAAGATTTGTTTGTGTGTTTGTATGTAACGAATAGGCTCTGAAAGTACCGGACCAATTTCGAAAATTCTTTCACCCTTTGAATGATACATTATCACAGATTATCGTAGACTATTTTTACCACTGAAAAATGCTTCATTCCCTTGGGAAAACGGGTAAACTTCTAAACGGCAGAACCGATTGAGTTAAAATTTTATATGGGTATTACGATGGTTTCCTGGATGCTTAAAAAGGACAATTGGATCCGGTTGGTGGCGCTGGTGCAGGTGTGTCAACTACTAAACGCCTTGACCTTGGGTTAAAATTTTGTATGTATATTTCCAATGTTTAACAGACACTAATGTATTATCTATATATATTATTATTATCTATAAAAATAAATGTTTGTTTGTATGCCCTTTCTAGAATCGTAATGCATAATGCATTTGAGAATGTGATAATCTTAAGTAAAGTGGGGTAGCAACGCACGTACGGTACAGCTAGTATCTTATAAAGTAACATATTTAATGTCAATTGGACTTACATTTATTTATAATATAACATTTGCGTAAAGTTAAAAAAACAGGTTCAAAAAATATGAGATGGACAAAAGGGAAATTTGTGTTCACAATGATTGTTGATAACAACACAGTTTCTGTGCTCAAAGTAAGCTATTGCAATTCTCAAAATAAATTACGACCTTAATTTGGTTACATTTGTCCGATTACGACAAAACTTTCTCGTATTATAAATCCGGTCTAAAAGTAGATAATAGAATGAAAGATTTGGTAACCAGTCTACCTTTCTTATCTGGCACAGTTTCAATAGCGTCCAGTCTTCAAACTACGTAAACCACACTATCTCTTCAGAACTATATTCTTTACCGTTTATTTTTTACAGTTTCTTTTAATTTTTCTTCATTTTTTTACACCTGCCGTACTGTAATATTTTAATGTAATATATGTACTTTGCGAATGTTGTAAAATGTGTTATTTTTGAAATAAAGGATTCCGAAGATACAGCAACCTGGACAGCGGGAGCATCATCGACACAATGATCTTTATTTATGTGCTGTGCGAATGGCTCTGCGAAAACTGTATTCACACCACTACATTCTGGTACGTAATATATTTAACCTCCCAGGCCTTTGTATGTAGTAAGATCTGATTCAATAACATCACAATAATCCACACCAGTAATTATCATTAGGCTTTGCTTTTCGTCTTTACGCCTAATTACCTACCTAATAACCTTCTTTAATATTTTTAACTACACAGTTATCACTTATCAGACATTTTTAGACAGCTTTTACGTCATACCTATATTAATATTCTTCAAAAAACGAAGCGGCAAAGAACCCAGTTAGCCGAACGCTCATTGCTGGTGTGGAAATGACAATCGTGTTGGGTTTAATCATATCTTTAGTCATAATATAAAAGGCGCTCATCCGAACCCCCACCACGTGCTCGGCTGATGAACGCAAGTCACCGTTATTTCCCGCATAATTTACATAGAGATGGATCAGCGTCCCTCGGGCCGCGCACCCGTTGAATTTCTATTGTTTAGATTGGAAAACTAAGAGGACTAAACCACCATTCCGACATTATTAGATTGCAGGTGTCGATTCACAAGCACTCGATAGAAACGAGCCGAATTTAATGTCAATCGTGATTGCCCCGATCGAAACGCCACGGGCGAATATTCGGATTATGTACAAAGGGTGTTTAATAATTAATTAATTTGGCGTTCCCCATTACGGGGACAATTGAAACGCCCGAGCTCTAGATGTAGATGGGGTTGGGAACGAATCGATTTCCTAATAGCCCTGTGTGACCACCCGGCCCCTGAGATTGACTCATTTGCACTGCATTACATTACCCTGACACGGCCAGCCACTCTCATCATCGCAGTAATAGCAATCGCGTTTGTTGAATAACTTGAACATGTCATCAATGAACTAAGTAATTATAAGTTTTTGGCCCTTTAGGACTAAAGTTGAACCACAAATTAATAAATAGCTACGTAACTGAAATTTGAATAAACGATATCTAAGTAATTATTTTTAATAGAATTGAATTGTAAATTAACACTTAGCGTCCTATTTTAAAGAAAAAAAATGTTCAAAGACCTAATCAAACAAATAATATTTCGAACCATTCTGCTTCAAATTGCTGCAGTCCAGTCCACCCAGATCCTATATGGACAAGACGGAATCATATCATTCTGTACCTATTCTTACACCACAATTCACATACAAATTAAGAAACAAACTTAACTAGTTTAAATTGCAAAGGCCAATTCCTGAATGGCATGTGCCTTTATCTGACTAGGTCAACCCACAGTTGGGAATTTTGAACGCAATCCTATAATATAATACTCGCTGCGCTCTGGTTACACGATTACATCAGCGTTATTCCTAGAAAGTTTCAACCCTTATTTCACGTCCTAAAACAGCGTAATTCCTAGAAAGTTTCAACTCTTATTTCACGTCCTAAAACAGCGTAATTCCTAGAAAGTTTCAACTCTTATTTCACGTCCTAAAACAGCGTAATTCCTAGAAAGCTTCAACCCTTAATTCACGTCAAAAGGGTTATCTGATTATCTAATTACCTACAACATCACCATAAGCTCAGGAATTTTTGTTATTTTTATGAAACTGATTGTGGATAAAAATAATGCATGCAAAGAGATCAAAAAAGGCTTGGATAGGCTTATGCTAAACACGTTTATGAGAGTAGGTATAAGTGTGACTTTTATCCAAGAGTTTAAAAATGATGACCCAATATAGTATTATTATAGTTTATGGGGCCAAAGAAGCAGTTGATCTTTTAATGACTACGGACGCCCACGGACACCAGCATTATTGTTATGCAGATGCGTCGCCCTTCTTTTCTCTTTCCCTCCAATGGGCCAATCACAATATATAATAATGTAATATAATATCTGTGGACTTTACACACTACGTCAGCCTAGCCCCGTGCTAAGTACCGTAAGGACTTGTGTTACTGGTACTAGACAACGGAAATTTATTTAATATGTTTTTTAGATATTAGATATTGTTAATCCAAATTTCAGTTACGTAGCTATTTATTAATTTGTGGTTCAACTTTCGTGGAAATAAATTTTATATATTTAAGATATTTATTATATATTTTTCGTCAAAAAAACAACAGAAATAAAGTTTTTGTTAAAAACAACAAAAGACGACGAAAATTCCATACACTAGGTACGTGTCTCAGAAATTTGCAGATAAACAAAAAAAACAAATGAAATTTAAAATAGAATTATTTTTAAAATCATCTTTTTTTTAATACTTAATATTGGTTATTCGACCTTTTTTTTGCGTTCCTCTAAATATGTCCACCAGTGTATATAGATAATCATCCATGACCAAGGCAGGATCGAACCCGCGACTAGGGTTGCCAACTCAGTTAATCAGAAATCCGGGAGGGCTAAAAAAATAGGACATGGCCGGAAGGCACTTTAACACATTATGAGATAACAATAATTTAATTTTGCCACTCCCCGCGGGGATGCAACTTGCTGCTTCAACTGCCACTTGCCAGCCCGGGAGATTTTACCCGCGTTCCGGGAGCCGGGAGATTTTACCCGCGTTCCGGGAGCCGGGAGATTTTAAAATCTAAGTCCTTTTTTCCGGGAGAATCACGTAATTCCGGGAGAGTTGGCAACCCCAACCGCGACCCCTGTCGCTTAATGCTCCGCTTATCCGAGCCCGGTACCACTGCGCCAGCCTGGTCGTCTACTACCACTAGTGCCGCGGCAGTTCGTACCATGTGAGCGGGAGTTAGGTAGTTTTCCTGTCGTTTCGGCTCATTTCCGCTACAAAGCAACATTCCACCCACTATAGTTTTAGATAATGAGTTGATCTTGAAGCCGACAGCTTTTAGGTGTACTGCCATTGACGCATTACACTCGAATCGGGCCGGCACGACCGGGTACATCACGTTCACATAGTTACAGCGTGAAGTGACAGATCTATCGCACTTCGTCCGCTTTTATGAGTTTCCAGTGACAGTAGGTAGGATGGAGGAAGTAGGGCTAGACATCTGCATAACCTCTAAACGGATGTTTGTTTGCAGCAAGTGCTAACTGCTCGATCGCTCCTTTAAACTATAAAACATGTAGTACCTAATAAAATTTATATGATGCATCTCTTCCCAGCTGCGGTTTAGTCTCTTCTAAACCAGAAGACAGAATAGTCCCAACTAGTCCGATGAACATAATTCGGCAGTCGAAATAATACTGCCCCTTGTAAGAGGTCCCTCCGTAAAAAATCGAATAGAGACACCACCTACCAGCTCCATCATGAGGCCTTTGATATCTAGAATAAAAGACTCCAACAGCTAGTTTTCCCCCTTTTGCAATGAAACAAATCAATGTGTAGGTATAATTCGCTTTGACCTTGATATCATTATATTAATCGGGTCTAAATAGAAAAATGATTAAAAGTGACGTTAGTCAAGTCCCTTAAAATACACGAACCATTCATTTCATTAAAAATGGAATGTAAGACAGATAATAATATACATAGGGCGATAATAATATACTGAATGCCAATGAATATGAATTAAAAGGTCACTGTCCTAACTATGACAGCCTACTAGCAATTTGCCGCGCTATGCGAACTAGCGCCACCTAGTAAAATGTCTAGGAACATAAAACTGCAAGTCTTACCACATGTCAATTGTAGATGGCGGTATGAAAAAGGGATGTATGCATGTGCAAACTAAATTATTAATGTCAAGGCCAATATGGTAAAAATAAAACTTAAAACTAAAAATAATGAAAATATCGAAATATTAAACTTTCCTTTTAGCGAATATTTGGATTACATCTGCAATATTTTTGTAACTACATTATATTATCGACGCCACCAACACTCCGCATTCACTGTTTGTTTACTATGCTGCTCTACGTTCTAACCTTATTTCTGAACACGATATCGGTTAATTTGAATTAATGTAACGTAAATACTAATAAAATATTCATAATTAAGAAGGGTTTGTGCATTCTTACAATTTCATTTATTATATTTGCTTATGTGTATCATTTAATTCTCTGAAAACAAACAAAATCATTAGGTATGGGATGTGCAAATTTTAAATTTGGCGCGTTGTAAACAACCGTATGAAGTTCGCGTTGCGAATACTTGCCGATTATGATGTGAAAGATATTCCGAAGGCCGTGAGGTGCCGTGAGTGAACACGGAAATCGAGATGTGTGTGTGGTCAAAAAGACAGTGCAAGGTAGGGGTCGGGTGGCGTTTGTGATGGCAAAAATTTTGCAAATGGTGAGTTAGGATATTATTGAGTTTGTGTGCATCATAGTTAAATTTTATTTGTGTTGGTGAACTAAATGTGAATTAAAGAAAATTGTTGATTGATAAATCTAAGATTCTACGATACGGGATCGGCAAATGGCGCTACAAATAGTTAAAGTTGACACAACTACGCGTTTAGAAATCCCGTTCGTCCTTGATTGCGTATTTCCAGGCACGCGTGAAGACTAGTGGCAACGAAAATAATGGTGCATTGTCAATTTCCTGAAACCACGCGCTTGAAATTAGCAACTGCCACATCCAGCTTGGCGATTATAACGGTGTCAGCATGTTGCGATTTTTTTGGCCAGCGGTACTACTTTTCTAAACTCGTTTTATAGACAGCTAGAGGTTTTCGCGTCCCGTAGGGTCGGTGGCCCCGCCATAGACTTTCTGGAGTTAAATTACATAATGTATGGGTCTCGCTTGGAGCATGCAACAAGTAGATATGTGTCGGCGCTCGGCGGACTAACTGTCAATGTGGAATACAGTAAGCTCAGTTGCCGCGGCCCCTATTAATTCGAGCCGCTGATGTCACTTATCTCTGCTCTACTATCTAGGCCCTATAGCAGCAATTTTTTATACATAATGACTATCATTTACTTTGATAACTAGCGCACGTGTCTAATTATCCACAGGTGATGCGTCTTGGCCTTAAAACATAACATTAGGCCTTGGTAATTTAAATTTTCTAATATGCGAATTTCATTTGCAATCTAATTTTAGACTACATAGATACTGTTATTAATGTGTACTATAATTTGCAGCACGGTCACTGACATTAGCACCAACAATGGACCAGCAATTTTGCTTGCGCTGGAACAACCACCCAAACAACCTGACTGATGTGCTTGCAAGCCTGCTGCAGAGGGAAGCACTTTGTGATGTCACGCTTGCATGTGACGGAGAGACTGTTAAGGTAAGACTTTTATATATACCAATGACATAAATTTCTAATTGCATATTGTAGGTCTAGGCCTAGTTTTAGCCTAGACTCCCAACAAGGATAGATTTAAGCTTAACCACAATTAAGTATCTTAGTGTATTGTTCTGTTGTATTGAAAATAAATAAATTTACTATTACATACAGGTAGCTAATATTCCTGAACTATAACAGAAACTTGTGTTAAAAATACCAAAAGATCCTAACATTCCAATAAAAATCGACATTCCATAAAAATAAATATCATAATCTTTATCAATGTTTGTTGGTGTATAATATTGTTTACAAATTAATATTGTTTGTTTACAGTTATGTCACTGCAAATGTATGCAATCGTAAATTATTAAGTAATGACAATATTTAATATTTAATTTCAACAATTTCTTTAGTTAATTAATTTATTATTTCATTCAATATATAAATCATAATTAATATAAATAAAAACCTAGAAAAATGCAGATTTTTAGAATGCTAACAAATCAAGGTAGACGACTATATCAATATTGTTTACTTTTACAAGGTTAAGTCTTCAAATTAAGATTTGATATATTCCAATGTCTTAATATTTCTAATTTTACATAAGTAGTTGGACTTTAAAGTAAACCTCCCTCTAAAATTTTATTTACCTAGTCCCTGAATTACTAGTATACAAAGGTGCTTTTATTCGAAACAATTGCAACAATGTTTCACTCAAATCTGTCATTGAACTCTTGGTATTTTAGTTCATAGGGCTATCTCTAAAAGATAGATATGATAATACCCAAATAGATTTTAAGGTAGACTAAATAATGTGAAAGTATATAATAGTCATCAAATTTGTGTGCTATAACTGCTCATTAAATATTGAATTTTGCCTATGGGGAAGACCTTGCAAAAAAAATTAGCCTCATGAATAATTATCTAAACATACATACAAAAATAGTTAGCTTAGTAACAATTTGAATTCAACTTTAGAGTGTATTATATGAGTTTGTTAATTTATTCCTGAGGTGCTGGCTTAGCTGCATGTTAATGTTTAGGTTTAGAGTCTATTTTTATTGCTCATGATCACTTCCTTATACCCTAAAATATGCTATACAATGTGTCTATGACAGTCAACCATAAGTAGAAGAATATAAGTAACATTCATTTATGCAACTGTATTGTAGCAGGATAGTGCTTCCAAAATTACATATACCTATAATGCATAATAGGATATGTCAGGGAGTATGATATATATATTTTTCACAATCATAGCTGACTTAAACACTACCAGTAGTGAATTTACTTTTGTAGTGAAAAATGAGCATAATGGTCGTATTGTTGCTTTCCATTAGAATATAAATATATTCTGATCATATCAATTAATTAAATACAACTGTTATTACAATACTAATTAGTTTTAAAAATTCACTTGTTCGTAACTAATGTTTGCTGCTTGTAATTTACATTCTTCTTACACATAGAATCCATATACTTATATTTGGAACAGCTTATAATTATTCAGTGGCTTGTCACATTAAAATAACTGAAAGATTTTATTAGCTTCTGGTATTACATAGTTGAATGTATGTGCATCAAGCCAGTGCAAAATTACTTCAAAGATAAAGGCAATATAGTTAAAGGGATAATTACTTAAGTGCATACAGAAACATTCCAATTTTAATTTATATAAAAAATCTACTACTTCGATCAATACTTCAATATAATCAACTACTTAATTCATATTGGAAACTAAATGAGATGTATGATATTTCGTATCATACTAAATATGTCTATAAATGCTAAAATGAAATATACCATTTACTTTGTAGGTCATCTGTAGTTTGGCAGACTACACCTGAGATGATAATATTTCAAACTTTCTAAATTGTGTAGCCTAAAAACCTGTTGGACTAGTTCTGACAGGTTTTAGGGTCTAGAGAAAAAATTTGTATAAGAAATTACTTTCAAAAAAAATCTCTAACAGCTTTTTCATTTTTTAAATATGTTGTACATAAGATCCTGCTTTAGCAGCAAATATTCTGTAATAGTTCTATTTATAGTAGGTAGTGACAATCACAATTATTAATAATATAGCCAGTGGCTGTGATAATAACATGTTATCAGGCAGTAAGTCTGATTCTTATTTCACAAATTTATTCAACTATAGATGATTGTCATCATTTTGATGATTTTTAACATCTCTACAAAGCGACCTTGATATCATTGGCAGTCGTTAGGCAAATTTCCGTCACAATTAGGTGGCCGATTATCGAGATATACGAAGTAAAATATTATCTGATAGGTACTCAATAAAGAACATTAGAAGTGGTCCTTGTCAAAGTTAGGAGGACTTAAAAATGGTGATGGGTCATACCTGAAGACGAGTTGTAAATGACAAACATTTGAAGATAAACCATCTTCAAATGTTGTTGTTAAGAGGCATGCAGAAATCATATACTTGAGGTTGTGATACTTACTCATTCAAATTTAAGTAGTATTAAACAATTTAAATTTGACTCTTATATTTCAAGCGACCAAAACTTATATCTCCACTTATATATTACATATGTTTCTCATTTATAAAATATGTACGAGTCATCAATTACTTGTATCTTCCAAAGGATTTGCCATTCATAACATAAATGGGAATATTTTTTTACATCAGAACTAATGTTTTGGACAGCCATGAAGTAATTTTTCTATTGTCTACTAAATGACTTAAGAAAATGAGGTAGCCTTGCTTCAGGCATATGCTAACTAATAAATATAACAATAAAAATGTACTTAAGTGATATCTGTACATTGTAATAGGCATAATGGGAGACCTTCAAATTAGGCATTCCTTTTGTTCCATTTAAACAAATTACGCTGCCTGTGCCAATGCTTATGTAACATTCTTGTTTTAGGCACACCAGACAATACTATCGGCGTGTTCACCGTATTTTGAAAGTATATTCCTACAAAATTCCCATCCACATCCAATAATATTCCTCAAAGATGTGCGGTTCACGGAGATAAAATCATTATTGGACTTTATGTATAAGGTATGTCTGCTACTGATCTCCTCTATAGGCTCGTTGAATGTGATAAACACAACTGTATTACATTTCAGGGAGAAGTAAATGTTGGCCAACATATGCTACCGATGTTCCTAAAGACCGCTGAAAGTTTACAAGTAAGAGGTTTGACAGAAAATAATACATTAAATCCTAAGGTGAGTTTTTTCTCTTATTATTTTATGTAGTAAATAAGCACGTCAACATTTTATTTTCCTACAAAAAGTTTGTAACATGACAGTATTTCTCTCTCCCTCTGGGAACACTAAAGTCATCAAGTTGATGACCTAGCCATGCCCAATAAACAACTGGTAAACTATCAGACATTTGTCAGTTCTTAACATATTTTTATCCATCATTGTTTGATGAACTCGAATTTTCTATTCTATTCTATGCTAAACACATCAACAGTGGGTTGCTTAGGTAATATTTTATATTAAACCCAGTCAAATTTGTCTTATTTTAATGTTATAATAAAAATAATTTCACCAGTTTAAGGGGGGAAAACATCAGTCGCGGCCTTTTGACTGACTTTTTTTATACCTACCACATCTAGCCCATAAACATCCGCATAGTTTTTACGCTGTGTGCTCTCTTTCTGGCCTCCACTGGGCCACCGGAAAATCACAACCCCCCCTATCATAACTGCGGCGGTATTATATCAGCGAAAGAACCACCTGGTCGTGCCAGCCCAATTCGGCTGCAAAGCAGCATACTATTTTCAGAAACTTATACTCACAACATCTAATAGATAGGTATATAAATTTACAAGACTTTGTAAGGAAAAAAAAATTAAAGTATCTATCCGTAGAGTATAAATTCATAGAAATGAACTATTTGATGGGCGCTTATATAATTTACCGTCAGTGTTAACGGCACAGCTCGGGAATTACACGAAGATGGAAGACGTTTTTAATATAGACCATAATAACGGCACGCCACGGCAACGATCTAAAGAGAATAAAAACATTCCTTTGCGGAAACTGCAAAAAATCGTTGTTTTTATCGACTTTTGAAACGATTAAGAATCGATTTAATGATTGTTGTATCGATTCAGTGGAGATCCGATCTTTTATTTGGCGTTTACAGACATTCGCCAGCGTGTACTTTAAAGTAGCATAGAGCGTGTCAAACAGACGAGTCTGCCGCACACATAGAACTAGGCATGGTGCGGCGGCCTTGACGTTTTTGCGAAGCGCTCAATGACCCTTTAGATTCGAAGTTATTGCCAAATGTTCGTTGGTTATTAATGTATTTTGTAAACGTTCAGACTATCCCACTACAGAAATTGAATAGCGACATTTTTGCTATCTGTAATTTTAGTGTAGGACTGTGTATTTTTTTATTTTAGTCGTTAAATATTTGCGTAAGCGTGATTTTGGCGTTCGTTAATTTCATTAAAACATGCAAATAAATCCCTACCCGTGCATTTTTACGATGAACTCGATTCTACAAACAGGTTCGATATGCGAATATCACGAACAACCGCTACGTTCGTAATAGATAAATCTAAATGTTTGCTTGAGGCGAAATATTTTTCTCCTATTTATATTTCTTGTGAGAACTTGGACCATTTTAACGTGTTCAGGGGTTCTTAACCTTTACATTGTCGGACCACCCGTTAATGCCTATAGTATAGAATAGGACTTTGGTTTTTATCTAATGATTATTCATTATCGTTATAATCTATTTATATTAGGCTTTAGCTGAAAGGGATTCTCGCTGTTACATTTTGAAAAATCCGATTAATAATTGTACCTACCTTAGCGGGTATGACTTTGTCGAGTCATACTTTTTTTAGCGTCAATATTACGTGCCTTTTTTCATCACGTCTTTGCAACAACTTCTTGCAATCCCTATGAATTAAGTTAGTACTTATATTCATCTATTTATATCTACTGTATGTTTTCTTAGAAGACATCACACATTTTTATGTGTAGGTGTGAAAGTCTAGTGAAAGAAAAAAAATCCTACACAACCAGTAAGTTTATCATGACAAAACAGTTAGGTATTTTGTTTGTAATAAACCCGCCTATATCATTGTATCTTTAGTTGAACATTACATCCTTTAGTTTATGATTCCAGTTTCACTTAACCGTAACTTGTTACTACTTAACGTTTTTTATATCCTGTATACAAGGAGAAATGGAGGGCAACGCACCTGCATAAAAATCATGCGGATGTCCAATGGCGTCGCTAGTCATTGGAAGACATTGCTCATTGCCCGCTATACTGTTAAGAAAGGAACTAGATTATTTTCATAGGAGTTTAAACTTATACAGTGTTAATTATATTAATTTATGGGGTTGATCAACTCTCTAGTCACATTGATCTAAAGCTCTCCATAGGATTGAAACATAGAAAGTTCGAGGCGTTTGAATGTTATATTTTAATTTGGATACAGTTGAGATTTTTGCTTAGCTTGAAGGGCAACTTCGCTGTTGATCAATACTGGCGGCGTTGGCATTCTATATGTAATATTTCTACCTGGTTGTTACAAAATTTGCAAGTGACAGATACGTATTCTATCATACAAGGTTCGTTTAACTCGTTTGTTGGCTAATGTATCGACATGCAAGTTAGATGTGTCTGAGTTTGTGTGTGTGATCGGCACTCCGTTTTCTAGACGTGACGTGTACGTCATTAAACTAAAACAAAGTGCATGTGCACGTCTAACAAAGTTGTTGTAAAGTAAAACCACTACGTGTGATCGCTATACTGTAGCGTTTGGTGCGGTTGAGAGTCCGTGGTCCGACTGGGGGCGATCACCTCTACTTATGTTATTACGTTTATGGGTGTCGCCAGTCACCAAAAGGTCCCTATTTATCAAAAAACGTATCCTAACTGTCGATAGAAGCGAACTAAAAATAAGAATAACCTGTATTTAGGAGCACACATAGCGCTGCTACGCGGTGTCGAAATAGCGCTCGGCTACTGTTAGCTCCATCTTTCTGCGCTTTGTGGTACTTTGAGGATGCTAACTCTCAATTTTCCCTGTCCTAACGCCGCTAAAGAAGTTTTTATCTCCAAAAATTATATTTTAAGTAAATCTCCAACTGTTTTCAGTCGGAAGAGAGATCCACGCCCGCGGGCAGCGCTGAGAACCTATCGTCGCGCGGCGAGTTCGCTACGCCGCCCGCGGCGCACGCGCCCGCCGCGCTCACGCCGCTGCCCGCGCCGGCCCCGCCCGCTCTCACGCACGCGCCGCCGGAGAAGAGACGCAGGAAGAGCTCCGCGCTGCCCAGAGAAGATGAGCTACCTTACCGCCATTATGAGGTATGTACAGTAATGAGCAATGTGTATACAGTCTAGTACCTCGTCACAATAACTTTCTCTGACAAGTCAAAGCAATAATATGGAATTTCAAAAATACAAACTATGACTAGGTACTATAGGGTATATATATTATTGTTCGTGACTGTACCCTTGTGTAACACTAAAATCTTAGCCCAGTGCTTACCTTAGTTGTCTGGGCTACAATTCATCTAAATCAAGTTTCAAATATCGGGGGAAAACGTGGCATAAAATTGGTAATTCTCTCTTGATACTTATTTGAGGTGGAAGTGTAAATAATTCTACAGGATCACTCGATGTTATTGCGATCCATCAAGGGTCGGACTCGCACTTTTAGGGTTTCTGTAAAATATGTTTTTCATATAATTACGTAATGTAATTGTCTTGACAATATTTTCCTTGTGTTTTACAGAATCGGGTCGGGCCATTTTTCTTAGGATATAATTTACACAAGACTTATTAGTTTTCTTCATACGATATATAAGTAACACTGTTGATATTCAGGGTATAGTGAAGTCCGGCAAGGGCTCGACCGGGTCCGGGTCGGAGGGGTCTACGCCGCCGCCGGCGCACGCGGGCCGCGTCGCTCGCTCGCCGCACACGCCGCTCGTCAAGCAGGAGGCGGAGTACGCCGCGCCGCTCACGCCGCACCACCACGCCTACGAGCAGACGCACCTGCCGGTCAGTGGTGTTATGTATCTCTTTGAAGTGATAACTTCGTATGGGAGGGTAAAAGCTTCGTTACGTAACCCGTTACTCGTCTTTTTAAAGTAATAACTCGGCTACGGTGCCAATCTGTTAACTTTTTCTTACATGTAAGGCTGCGGCACTAAATAGTTACTGCCTTTTAAACTGATAAACTTCATATGGAAGGGTAAACCGTTTCGTTACGTAACGAGTTACAGCGCCAATCTGTAGCCGTATTTTCACTTGTACGGCAGCGACGGTATATAGTTATCACACGTACATTTCGTTTTTTTTTTTAATTTTTAGCGCAGGCCAAATGCATTTATGCACTGTCAGGCCCTAGGCTACTACCGACTTAAAACCACTGGTGGAATGTCTCGGATCTATCAGTACCAAGCCTAAAATGTCTCTGTTACATAAAAAAAGAGAAAGCAATTGAGGCAGCCTATCTGTCTCTGTTACGCGCCATGAATACTTATCTGCGCATTTGTGATTAGACA
>LUGF01056387.1:119527-149216 GCA_001625245.1 Calycopis cecrops | reverse complement strand
CTTTGTATTTCGGGTGACGGAATATTAGTGCACACTAATATTTCGATTCGGAGAGCAAGCGCGAATGTCGGTTGCAGGCTCGAAGGGCTGGCACATGCGGCTGACGTTCGAGCGGGTGGCCGGCGCACTAAACCTGCACCGCTGCAAGCTGTGCGGCAAAGTGGTCACGCACATCCGCAACCATTACCACGTACACTTCCCCGGCCGCTTCGAGTGCCCGCTGTGCCGCGCGACGTACACGCGCTCCGACAATCTGCGCACGCACTGCAAGTTCAAACACCCCGCGTACAACCCGGACACGCGCAAGTTCGAGCCCAACGCGGCCGTAGGGCTCGCCGGGGGCCTGGCCGGCGCTCCGCCCTTCGGCAACCACCTCGACGCGACCTACGACTGATCCCTGTACTGGCTCGGCCTAGACGCTCTGTGAGCGCCGGCCGCGTCCCACGGAACGTTTTCCTATCTAGGATTAAGAAGTGCTACTTAAGCGGGCCTTATTGAGTTAAAACCCGTCATGGGTCAGTTTTAGTATTGTCTCGGTTGTGCATTTGACTTGCCCCTGTGTATATGTATTCCGTGTGTATGTGTGACTCTGAGACGCCGAACGTTCGGAGAGTGAGTAGTTAAGGAACTTTCTATACCAATCGCTATACGGGAACGGGCAAAAGCAATAATATGATGTTAATTTTATTACCATATTATTTTTATATATTGTATCGATAGAAAACTTAAGCTATTTAATAGTATACAGTATATAGCGGTGCGACCGCAAGTGATGCTGGCTATTGACGGTCGCCCGGTTGGGCCCCCGCTGTCTTGTTATATTTATTCGATAGATAGGGAATTTTAAGTTTCCTGTAGCTAATTGTATTTATGTTATTGAATCCTATGGTCGGTGCGGAAAGACAAGAGCGGATTGAAAGGACTGGAATGGATTGTGATCTGTCGTTGGTCAACGACATTATAAATATTGACTGAATCTCAGTGTAGATGCATTTGTAATTCCATGAGGCCTTTGCAAGATGGATAATTATTAAGGATTTGTGATGTATTAAACGGATAGCGCCTAAGGAAACATACGAAAAGATTTTTATACTAGACTAGTTATCTATTTACGGAGATTGTTTTTTTTTATACTTAGATATATTCTATTGTCTGATTTAATATAATTTTATATTTATATAACGATGTAATATGATTTATTAGTGTTGTTTGTTTTTATTGATTCATCAGATAGTAACATTAGGTTGAGTTGACGTTTAGTGTGTAACTACTCGCGTTGTCGTCGGTAGGCGTATTCTATTATGTTATCGTTGGTAGGTGTTTAGTTATCGAGTCGGTGCTTGAGGTGCGAGACCTCTTTCATTACTTTTAAGTCGTCGAGACGAGTCGAGGTTGCGCATTTAGTAACTAATATTGGCATTCTACAATTGGGACTAACCTAGCGTTTATGTATTTTCAATTTAATATTAAGATTGTTACATTTTAGCTAAACACTTAGAGTGGTACGGTAACAGAAATGTGATAAAATGGAATGGTGCTAGAACCACGAGTGTCAACAGGATACGTTCGACTCCTATTATAATGTTAATGTGTTAATTAGTTTGCAATTCGCATTATGTGTAAGGCATCTAGCATCCCAGGACGGAACCACGGCCACGTTACGGCGTACTGTAATCTGTACGCGTATCACTCGACTTTCATTTCTTCGAACCCATTCGATTTTACTAATATGTCTAGATGTTAAGTCGCCGATTGTATAAACAGATTGTACCAAAAGTAAACGACGTACCGAGTCACGCCGGCCCGGTGGCATTAGTGTTAGTAGCTGTGAACATGCAATTCACTTGTGCAATTTTTTAAAATAGTCATAATTCGTACCTAGATTATACAATTTGTCTATTGAATATAGGGGCCCACTCGTAACTTAATCGCTAAGCTCCCATGTTCCTTTAATATAATCATATAATTATCACCAAACGTTTCTTCCACAAAGATTTTATAGTTAATTTTAAGAAAGATTTTTATATTACCGTTCTTAAGAAAACGTGGGCGCTTATTATTTAATAGCATTTCATACTCAGTGCAATATTACTAGTTATTTAATTACGTAACCAAACTAAAGGATATTTTAAAATAATTAATGTCTTCGAAAGAGAGTAACTACCTATTGTATTTACATAAGTGAATTCCTAATTTCTATTTCTACTTAGAGGAGAGTTGGGTTACGGAGATGTACAGGTTTAATAGCTGGTAATATTAATATAGCTTGTTTACCTCTGCCAATCGTATTGTACTGTTTAATTAAATTATTTATCGTCGCGCAATTTAGCCTATTGTTGACATAGATCATAGCTATCCACCTCGGTGTCGCTTCGTATGAGAATGCATTTTGTATCTATCACTCGACCAATTTTTAAATCGTATTCGCTGTGAGCGATTCGATCGTTGTGAGTAACGTAGAATATTATTTTAGATATTTTAGGTTAGGATACTACTATTGTGTCTGGCCATAATTTTTGGAGTATCACATCGTTTGGCTCAGAAAATATCTCCTTTTGATCTCTTTCAGCTTTCAAAAAGTTTTTGCAACTCAACAAGTGTACGGCGACCATGCTACTTGACTTTATGAAAGCTAACTTTATGCCATACGGAATTAAAACATAAGGTTAACGAATTACTAAATTTAGTGTTACGAATGGGGTCTTGCGGACCTAGTCACTTATTTGGCCAATCTAAATATTCCAATTTATTGTATATTATTATAAAGTTTACACGTCGCGACGCGGCTATATCATTCGTAATCGACGGAATGCAGGAAGAGCTCTGATTGTCTTCAGGATAGCGATGGTCTAGTTGTTTTATTTTGTTTCCTTTGTAACTTTAGCCAATTTGTTATAGTTGTCGTGTATCACAATAGTTTAATACCTCTAGGGGCGGGGGTGTCAAATCTCGTACCGAATACTTGAGGATCACTTGTTATATTTTTACATGAAATTTTATGAACGAATATGTTGTTTATGAATATTTTAATGTCTTGGTTTGATGCCTCCATTTAAATTTTAATTTTAAATATTATTTTTTTTTGTTTTATGCAAGCATTTAATGCAATTTTTATTTTTCACATTGTTTGATGTTATGTAATGCAATTTTAACATGTTGCAAACTCCTGCATTTATCTGTTGTATTTATTACTAATTTTTACATTAAATTGTGGTATGTTACAATTTGTGTAGTTTCAGTTTTATTTAAGGCCCCTTGTTTATATGTACCGCACTTCATACGAGGTCATACGATCCATACACTGCTTATGAGCGACGTAGATCGATGGTGCATGATACTAGCACACGCATATATCCGCCATGGATACATGTTAACTCCAACATCCTAATAAATATGCTCTGGACAGTGCATTCGCTCTAAGAAATATAAACTTCTAATGAAATGCGACCAATACCTTTTGAGAGCATGTACTTAAAGTATGTTTTGTTTATGAACGTCCTCAGTATCTGCAGAGGTTGAATCTAAATAGAAATAAAGTAAAAAATAATCTAGAATCAACGGATAGTCAACTACTTATATGTTTAAATTTTCGTACACATATTTTTCTAGTCCAAAATAAAGTATTTGCAGATTATTTTATGATTTCATTGAAAGAAGCCTCGTTTTGTTATCTACAGGTGGACATAAGCTAGTCTATTATTATTTTCTAAATAATGTTATGCTTAGGTATAAATATTATCCTACCGCATCCTTTCCAAACTTTTTGGACCATATGTTGTGCCAAAATATATATCTAAGTAGATGTACACCCGATCAGACTGAACTGCTAGCGAATATTATTATTATTATTGATGTTTGTTTACTTATTATATTATATATTTATAATACAATATTTACATTTGAAGTAGTCACAGAGACGAGGCCAATTTTTTTTGGTCATTATAAGTCAAGTCAGGGCTCACGAGGTTGTTTTGCGAGTACGCTGCGCCATTGATTGTTGTATTTTATTGGAGTTTACTCCTTATAAATGTACATAAACCAGTGGTATGAAAGTAAATATATATGTAACAGTAATGTTCCTAAGAACGCTGCCCTTAAATATTATTCTTTGCTCAGCCATATACTAAATATAATGGACGAAGGGGAATATGTACAATGTGTAATGAATATAAAAGGTTATATAGTATGTAATTATTACAATTTAATTACACATAAATTTTATTTGTTAAATATTAATTGTTATTTTGAGTAAACTCCAATCGAGCGTTAGATCTGACACACACACTCATAAAGTTATACTTCTTTTGGCGCGCAAACCGACAACGTGATTTTACATGATGAAGTTGGTTGTAAGAAATAAGAACGAATGTGATGTGTTGTGAAGTTAGCTATAATACCCGACGTAGTTCTATTGCGATGAGATAGATGTCTCTTTATTGTTGGATTTTAACTGCAAATAAGTATAACTTGTTACGTACAAACTTAGTACACATCATTCAATTGATAAATAAATAAGATTTCTATAGAATTAACACTAATAATTATTGATAATATTTTAATTTTCCCGATTTCGATTTCTCTATAGGTATAATGTACACCCATATATGTAGGTATGTATATCTGATGATTATTAGATTGATTCATAAAAATATTAATTAAAAGTATGTAATCTTATTTATTCATCAAGTAAAATCTTGAATTTCTATCAAAAAGTGACAATACGGAGTGTCTTGTCCCCTTTTAATGGAAATTAGCAACATACTCCGACTACATCCAGCGCCCAATTAAGCTCTGAATCCGGGGCTTGGAGACCTTAGTAGTTAAGCGCCCTGTCATGGGTACAAATATGTAGTTATTGCCCCTAAGCCTTGAGCGACCCAGGGTTGCAACTAGGCTTGCCAACTTCAAAGTACGATTTTTCTTGGAATATTGTTTCTATAAATTAAATCAATTTTAATATTATTCCAATGAAGGACAAGGGTTAAATAGCGGGATTTAAGTAAGTTTGTTTAAAATAGATAAAAAAAACACAAACTATCTTTGTAAATCTGAATAATAAGTAAAATCAGAACACTTTATTATGAAAAATATTTAAATTTCTTTTTAAATGAGTATTTTCTTAACAATTGCGTGGTCTGTCATCAGGCGGCGGCTATCAGTGGTGATTGTGCAAGTCGCTGTAGGGATGCCAGCTGGGTTTGTAGCTTATTCAAAAATGCACGATATTTAGCGTCCCTCACACTTCTTGAGCGGGACGTACCGCGTATAGAGGGACAGTTGGCAACCCTATCTGCAGCCCTAAGCCCTAGATCCGGCGCTGTACATTTATAAACGTGTATATGGTGGGTAGTTTGGGAGTCGCGAGCTGTGGAGCGTCCGCAGTACTCGTACCACAGCATGTTCGTCGCCGCCACTGAGAATGCAGCGCTGTGGCGCTGCAAGTCCTGCGGCAAGGAGGTGTCCAACCGCTGGCACCACTTCCACTCGCACACCGCGCTGCGCTCCCCCTGCCCCTACTGCCCGGCCACCTACAGCAGGATCGACACCTTGCGCGCACACCTTCGACTCAAACACGCCAACATGCTTAAGAATTAAACGCAACCCCTACCATCGTAATAAACACGCAACCCGACCCCTACCATCAATAGCGTGTCACCCAACTCACCAAAAACACGATTTAAAAGGAACAACACAAACAACAATAACACACATCCCCTACCATCGTGATGTCGTATCAAACTCACCAAATCCAACCTCCAGCTCAAACACGCCAACCGGCTCAAGAATTAAACACGCAACCCGATCCCTATCATCAATAGCGTGTCACCCAACTCACCAAATTCCTTATGTAGAAGGAAATATCT
Organism: Calycopis cecrops; assembly: GCA_001625245.1. NCBI lineage: Eukaryota > Metazoa > Arthropoda > Insecta > Lepidoptera > Lycaenidae > Calycopis > Calycopis cecrops. The sequence goes on along the minus strand of LUGF01056387.1, from coordinate 143,352 downwards.
AGATTGAAACACACAAACGTCCTCGACCTTTACCATCGTAATTCGACTCACCAAATCACGCAAAGTCCCTCCTTACCATCGTAATAGCATGTCCGCCAACTCAGCAAATCCATGATGTTCAAAGAAATATCCAAATTGAAACAATTACACACAAACGCTTGGGGTCGGGCCCTTACCATCGCAATAGCGTGTCAACTCACCAAATCCAAACCAGGAAAAGCAAATATCCAAACTGAAACACACAAACGCCCCCGACCCCTACCATTGTAACCATTGACTCACCAAATCCATACAACATTCTTGTACAAATTGTCGATGGGACACCACTGTGATGAGTGTCATGTAACACACATCTCGATATCTTCAAATCTCAATTCCAAACCAAAAGGTTTGGTACATAGTTTGTGTCGAGTTGTGAGAAGAAATTAATTGTTTTCACGTTAGTTAAATACTGTCATTATATTGACGCATTTACATTATTTTATTTATTGTAGGTAATATTTTATTGCACGTTTTCGTGCGCTATTTATTGTTATATATCTATATAATGGTATGTGCTCTCTCTAACAGGGTAAAATATACTGAAGGTATTAAAAGGTAAAGCGGTATATATATCAACTCCGGACTTACCTGTTTATTATTTTATTTATTCATTTAACGTTTAAGTGACTATGTACTTGAACGACTATAAATCCCTTGTTTTAGGTAAGTGACAATTATTGAAGAGTAAATGATTTGTAAATATAATGTATCAAAATCATGATTCGTTTGCAATGATTACGCGTCATCTCTTAAATGTTGCTATGTGGATGTTATAAATGTGTTTTCGTTAATTTATAATTGTATCGCACTATTACCAATTATAATATAAGTACTTATGTGAGTATAAGGGAACGCAACGAAAAAGACTGATAGGCAACAACTTGTGATTGAAGATGGGCGAGGTCTGTAGAAATAAAAACGGTTTTAATCAAATTAGGTTATAATTGAATTTGTGACTCTAAAGACAGTAAGACTTGTTAGAGCCACTCATTCGATTTTACAAGATGTTAATTATTTCCCCAAAATTGTATTTTTGTATAAATATTTTATTATGTGTGAAAATTGCATTGTTTAGATACTGGCATAAATGGTCCAATTTGGATATGTAGGACTAAGGAATCTGTCGGCATTCCCGTATATTTAGCCCTGTGTAAATATCATTTTTTATTAAATGTAATATAGCAGTTAAATCAAATCTCTTCAATTATATAATACCGCGTAGCTATGAAATATTATTTGTATTCGACGTAGATATGGGTTCCTTTTATTCCGATTTGGTATTCTACGTTTATCAATGTGTAAATTAAAAACATATTTTCTCATAAGTGTTAGGTATAAACGAGCATAAATGTTGTAAATAAATTTTATTAAACATAAATATCAAAGTAAAATGTCTTTCAGTGACTTTTTATTATTATTTTTTTTACTTTTATTTTTGCCATCCTTATAAAATGAACGTTTTTTATCGATCATAAAGGACTCATGATATAATTTTTCACACTATGAAAAGAATATAAATTATGCTGATAAAGAGATTTTATTTAATAACGAACCGTGTCTTGTGGTTTTTCACATCTGCTCTTATCGGATTAATATCCAACTTACTGTGAAAACCGAAACTAGCCACACATTCCGGTAGCAGGTTAAAATATAGTCTTAAGGCACTTAAGCTTTGCCTATGTATTTCAAAAGTAGATCAATCGATCGAGGTTTTAGCCATTTTGTCGATTTCATATTTAAATTTCGTTTAATGATCCACATAATATAAATATTTCAATAATTAATCAATTCTAACTCTATTTATCGATTCCAAGTGTGTGATAGCATAAATGCTCTACTGAAGGAAATGGTAAAGCTTAACTCATTTATAATAATTATGTCTTGGTCATTCAATTCAATTATACGACTAAATTGCGGACTTTAATTCATTATTATCCAATAGAAAGTCAGAATGATTTTAATTACATAATATTAATTGGTAAATTTCCTTTTGTTTTAGATCATAAATAAAAAATCACATTACTAAAATAATTTATTGCACATAACATAATACTTAAACGGAAGCCTTTACACAATTTAGTTCTTTAACCTACTTCGTTATCAAATCTATTATAATAAATAATTTACTGTTGATCAAAACATACTTACCTACGATCCTTTAAAAAGAGTTTTAAAAGCTAAGATCTTAATATTTACAGTTTAAAATTCGATAAATACATAAGCTCAAAATGTTTAAAATATTATGTGAAACATACCTAGGTTTAGCTAAATTCTAAACAACTTTATTTCCGTTCTGAATGAGTCGATTTGCCAATATCCATGCCCATGTGGGGATTAATCCTTTTTATATTTCCTAAAATAACGCCAAGGAAAGACCGAATTTGCTAGCTGTCCCTGAATGTATCTGTGGGACATCGGTCAGCTTAGCGCATTTCAATAACCATATAAAGAAAAAAATAATAACCATATGCGATATCGACGTTGCGGATTTTTCGGAATTTATAATTTTCTATTATTAGGCAATAGAGAAGATAAAAATAAAACGTTTGTGCGTGACGACTGGAAGTTTAGAAGGCATTATCTAGGGGGAGGGGCCTTGGGTACTACAATTGTTATCGCTCTTGTGATCTTCGTATCTCTTATTAGATGGTTGTTACGTTTATGCAGTGCCTGTATTACAGTAATGCATTACTGGTGTTACTTCAACATTGGTATTACAGTAACTTATTACTGGTATTGGCCGAGTAGTAATGAATAATAAATTAAGACGCATTTGAGTAATTGGTTGCTTGTCTACTCCCTCGACGTCGTTCAAGGTTCCGGTATTTTTGCTCACAGTATAACTTACCCATTAGATGTTGATAATATTTATTGTTGATTATAAACTTTTAAACTTTCTTATTACTCACACTTTGAAACCTTGTCATGGGCCCTGAGCCCATATGCAAAAAGTTCCTCAAATAATAGAATGCGCAATCACAATAGTTATACCTATGTAGGTACTTATAATATAATTTACATAACATGGCATTAGAAAAACATCTTATATTTAGACACCGAATTAAACATGGCGAATTATGGCACGTTTAATTCCTTATTACCTTCAGCATCTTAACCTAATAAATTAAATGAGTCTTTTTGACCCCATACTTTTAAAAGAAATGTATTATGTACATGTTCAACCAAGTCTAATTTAATGTAATACAAATCTATCACAGTATCTCGACGACTAATATAGAGTCAGGTATAAGCACCCACACAATCTCTTCCGATGTCATGAAACAGAATTGAGACCTTTTAAATGTTCAATATGTTATTCCTCTTGTAACCTCTCCACATTGCCGCTCGATCCCGCTGATTGAACGTTAACATGTCCCTCTTCTACCCCACTTTCTACATCACTACTTTTCTCTTCGGCTTCTGTTGAACTTTCTAGATCTTTTTCGGATTCGTCACTTGAATCTTCCTTATCTTCAGTCTTCTTCTTGTTTTTTCTAAATTGCTCTTCCATTTCCTTGAATTTTAGGGTCAAATATCTGAAAATAAAAAAATAAAACGTAAAATTATAAGGTACATCACAAAGGTTATAATTATTTCTCCGAAAATGTACAGTGACTTGCTATTTGCATATGAGCAACTAGGTATGTCCCTAACCAGAGACGCAGCTGGTGAGTACGGCCAACCCTCTCGAACCGAAGTCATAGATACACAACTGTTGGTAACTTGAATAGAAATTTGAACGGAGCTTGATCTTAATTTTATATCTAGAGCACTATTGACCTCAGGAGCGATAATACCTCGACCATATTATACTTCGACATGTTGCAATTGTAAGTTGAAGATGTGAGATAATACATAATATTATGTAAGCTAACTAAATATAAACGGATGGTATGCAAAAGCTTAAGATCTAACATCATCATCATCATAGGCGTTTATCGGTCTACTGCTGCAAATATGCCTGCTTCAACGATCGCCAAGACCGATTTTCGCTACATTCATCCATCGTGGACCTGCCACTGCACGGAGATTGTCTTCTCATCTGCTAAATGGCCGACCAACACTTCGCCTTCCTAAACACGACCGTGGAGGTCGTCTAGAACCTTACACATCTGCCATCTGTTGTTCTGGGATGAGACCATTCCTTTGCTACTTCAGCGAGCTTGTTCTTCTCAGATTATTTAATTCTCTATCATATGATTTCATTAAGAATCCTGTCGGACATATCTATTTGTAATTAGATGTATGCGCAACTTACTTGTCTACTAATGGTCCGCTATAGTCTTCAGGGAACTTCGGAGAGTGTGGCAGAATGAATTTGTATAAGCTTTCATTCAATACGTACAACTGAGTGGTAGAAGCACATTTAACATTGAACCACCAGTCGCAAGTCAGACCAGCTTGGGAGAATATTGTTCCGTTTGGACATAAAAATGACGCTTGACCTCCATTTAGATCGCAGTAATGCCAGACCTATAAATTAAAAAATATTATGTACCTACTGTAGTGTACAGGCTATAATAAGTAAATAAATAAATATTTATACATAGTGGTTCGTATTCATAATATGATTTATTGTCCGTATAATCCATTAAATTTATATTCTGTCGTCTTGCTGAACAAACACGAAGAATGAGACCAATGAAAGTCATTGGAAGATGAGTGGGTCAAATGATGAACTATACAGATCACTTGCTAGAGAGGAGAGCTGAGGTACAGACGAGACTTGACTTGTGGGGTCTAGAAGCCGAAATTAGTTTATTACAATAAATATATCTTAGATATTAAGTTTACGGATATATAATATTATATCATCAATATTTTGCGTGAAGTCTCGAAAAATTTGGTTTCATGGTGAGAGTGGTAAACTTCTTATATAGGTACCTAGAGATGCCAAGTTCAACATTATCATCAATATCGCACTATTGCTGAACCTATGAACACCGAAATGACCGATCTTTAACTGTTCACATTTATCCCGGATCAAAGTTTTCACTAATTTTAGGTCAAAAAGATTCATTTGCCGCTTTTTCAGAGCGTTTTTCTTGCTTAATTTATATCACCATTTTTTTAATGATTGCGTCATATCCAGCCGTGGCATTAAATTACAAGTGCATAACATACCTGACATCTTGTTTCTGTGTCGGCAAAAAATCCTTTATAGCGTTGGGTCTTGCAATCAAAACTAGTCTCCGGAATAACTGTCAGAGTCGGATAATCGACACCAGGCTTCCCAGGCGTACCACCTTCTTCGTCAGAATTTATGATCTGAGGAAATCTTTGACTGGTGCCTCCGGTTGGATTATTGTCTGAAAATGTTGTATCTGTAATATTTGATTACCAGAGCCAATTTACAATATGAACCGTAAATCATTGCGATTTGCGATATTATAATACTATAGTATTTAATTAAAATTACTTGTAATAATTATTAATAGTTATTTTCTTTGGCAAATATTAAAATGCTATTTTTTTTTACTCATTTGACAAGGCTAAGAAACTTATAATGTTAAAAATATGAAGAATTTAAATGAAAAGTAAAACAAATGAAGATTTACCATCTAAATGTTGGGAGGGAGGATTAACAGGAGCAAGATAAGTTTCTTCTTGAAACTCTGGTGCCTGTGCTTCTTCAATTTGCGCCGGGACCGGAGCTGCAGTCGATCCATATATCCGTGAATCTTCATAAGTGTTCGTTGGCCTTTTCGTAATTTCAACAGAAGGTTCTATTTTACTTGCCGGTGGCATAGCTTTTATCGCATTTAAAACTCGCAACAAAGTTGTAATTGATGAACCTACATTATTTCTTGTTAAATTCTTGGGAATAGGTTTGTGAAGCTGCAATGAATTTATCAGATGTGATATCGTTGCGGGAGTGGATGTTTCAGGCCTCGGCGGTACATATGATGGTTCTTCTCTATATACCGGTACATAAATTACTTCTTTGTGCACATTTCCTTCTTTATTATTGACGTCAATGGAACTACTTTCTAAATCTTGATTATATATTTGAGTCTCTTTAAATACTAGGGATGGGTCCACTATAGGTTTAAATCCATTTTCCAATGGTATATGTGTTGGACGTTCCAAGATGGATGGTTTTTGTTCATAGTAAAGTTCTGAAACTGTAGCCGGTGGTTTTCTAATTTTTTCTTCCCTGAGGTATACCTTTTCGTAGTTTGTAAATTGAGGCTGTTCTGGCTTCGGCTTAACATAAAATTTATCATTTACCGCTATGTTAGTAGCTTCGTATTGTTTTTGCGGTATACTGACATACCTATTTGGAGCTATTACTTTTGCTGGAGGGCTCTGTTCGTAAGGAACAAGCATGTATGTAGGATTTTCCTCCTTTTCCGCTGAGTAATATTGTACGTTAACATTATCATCGTTATGATAGACTATTTGCTGCGGCTTTCCAATCGAAGTATATTGTTGGTGTAATGGTTTATAATGTTTGGGAACAAGCCTTTCATAAGTTCGGTCACTATATTCAAACGTGTTTGGTTCTATATATCCAGGGTTATAATTTGTTGTTACTTTATGCGAATTGTGATGCAAAGCAGGAGAATTTGCGTTATAATACAATTTTGTTGGATTTGCAGAAGCAATATTATATTGTGTCAATCTGTTCCCGAAATACCGTGGGATATTCTTGTGTCTCTGCGATGAGAATGTCTTCTGTTCACGAGGCGTAATAGTTCCAGCTTCTATTATTTCTGCTTTTTCTACTTCAACGTTCGTCTTGGTGGGATAATTTTCCTGTGGTGCCACTAAATCGTTGGCATAATAAAATGTCATGTACGGAATCAGCCTCCTGTATCTTTCGTTTATGGGAAGTTTCGTTTGATATTTCTTTAATGCATACGGACTATGTTTTCTGGTTTCCTGTACAGACTCCGACGTTATTGAATCATAGCGATCAACTGGTGCAAACGAAGCGCGATTCATCTTTGTTTCAGGGCTGTTTCCGTTTGACGTTATAGTAATTGTGTTCACTATAGATGGTATAACTGAAAAAAAAGATATAAAATGTTAATTAATTGTCATTTTAGAACGAACAAATATCAATATGAAGTAATAAAAATTGTCATAATAATATGAAATCTATGTTGGGTAATTCGTAGGTTTGGTTTTGAAATAAATGTTATACGCACGTCATTCTCACACACGCTGTATTATTTCTAAGGGTATTTACCTATCGGGAGAGAAATTTCCGAGTCACGGATGTTGTGCAATGCCAAGTATTGCTTGTGAATATTTATATATTGAATTTATGTATATTATAAATCCCAATAAAAGTTTTTAAGTTTTAGTGAATATTTCAACAAATTGCATTTTAATCAACATTGCGTCATATGTTCGTCCTCACAACACCCTTTCTAATATATTTTAATATTATCATGCCACAACTAACTGATTAACTATCTTTCTGACTTGGACATCCAACCAGAAAGTATTTTAAAAAAATTTGGAGACAAATTTGTATTAATTACATGACAAAAATTGCTTTGCAATATATTCTAAGACGTAACTAAGTCGTTTGTTTGCGAGAGTAATGTCGAAACATTCAAGGCTACATCCAATTATTAGGAGCATTTTTTCTGAAGGTCACTAAAAATTAATTGTGCATTCTTATTAATTAGTAACACGGGTATCAAGTAGCAAATTGATTTTAAGGTAACAAAGATTGATGGAGGTTATTACCTAATGCTTTTAATGATTAAAAATCGCAACACCCACCAGTATGTATCTTGAATAACAATAGCCAATACCTAGCAGACTGCATAAGAAAAAGTAAATAATGCTTATTGAGCGTATCAATGGGTGGAATGGAATGGAAAAAAAAGGTAAATTTAGGATTGTAGGATGGTACCACATTTTCATGTCGATATATCGTTACAAAAATTATCGATGTATCGATTTTTTTTTCTACAAGACTAAGTTGAACATTTACGCCACCTAGTTGCGACTGACCATGCAGCACGTGAGAACGAGGAATGTCTCCAAATGGAATAACAGTATCAATTTTAAATGACCTATTAAGCAATATTCAAAGAGCGGACTCTCTGCTGGATAGATTTTTATCAAACATAGGTAAGAACCACAGCAAGGAAGCTGACTTTCGAAAGAAAAAAATCGCATCAAATTACACACAAAGAGATATCGACTTCAAACATATAGTACCTACCACTCTTTTTGCGTCGGGTATACTAGAGACCTATGGATCTTAAAAAGAGCTTATAAATAAGTAAGAATGAAATACTAATGAATAATAATAAATCACGAGAGAATAAGAGCATCAGCTAATGCTCTTATTTTCTCATGATAAAGTGGACGATGGAATGATTTCGTATTTATTAGATACCTATATGTTGGGCAACTTAATTAACCAGTCACAAATTATATTGAACGCAGCAAGCCAAATGTTGTCTTATGAACTAAAATCTTATCAGACAGGCTGATTGACGGTGAGAAGTGTAGATTATAATTAGCGTTTTAATTTTAGAAAGGCCATATTTAACATCCAAATTAAATTTATTCACCTTGAAGAAGTGATTGTTACAGATCCGCATCCGTAATACCATATCCATGCTACAACAGATAAACAATTTAAAAGCACGCTAGTGCTGGTTTAAAATGCCCTAAACATCCTGTTGTGAATCCTGGACGGAAACCAAAGAGGTTTGCATTAGTAGACATTTTTTTTCTTATTTTATATTATTGTTACAATCTAGGTATATACTTATATAGATTATAAATATTAATAAGTTTATTGATTTTTAACGCACGCCAGTGCGTCAATATTTACGTTATAATACAAATTCGTGGTATTCCATTATGTTTGACTCCGATATGTATGTTCAGCAGTGCTTTTAGTTTATCACCACCGACAAGGCTAGTTTCTATGGTTGTCGAAATTCGCACAAATGCCTTCATTCACAAATTTTGTTTACAATCGAAACACCCACAACTTTCTATGCTGGGTTGATTCTAGTTCAAATGCCTACGTTTGCAAATTTCCACAATAGAAACACTAAACCCTTTTCTATGTTAAGATGATTTTAATTTTGCCAAAACTTTAATCATCGAAACTTAAGTAATTGATTCCACGAAAAAGGTAAGAATGTTAGCTAAGCCGATCATTTACTCCAATCAGATGTGTGTACACGATACGCTACTACATTATGGCGTATGCCGTTTTTGAGAAGATAAAAGGAACCAGTTAGCCGATAGTCTTATTTCGGTAGCCATAATCAGACTATGGCAATGTGAGTGAAGAAAATGTGCAAATATTCTTTAATGGCGTTGTTATGTATCGCCTCGCCATTCGTCACGAACATAAACCTAATCCTGAGATCAAAACGAATGTCAAGACAACGCCACGTTCCTCGTGCGATCTCAACACGACCCTGTATGGCTGCATTATGTAAATGTTAACGGCTACAGTATCTAACGTTTACCTGCTTCGAAATTATGTTTGGAAGTTAAAAAAATGTCGTCTTAGCTGAATTCCGACTACGCTGGTCATCTCTTAAGAGCAGACAACTGTGCATGACATATAATGCGCCAGTGCGTCAGTGTTTAATGCCCATGGGGGCTGGGGCGTGAACATGAAGATATATAAATCGAGGGGAGGATCTACAGCTTGTGCTCTCCGAGGCAGGACGATTGATTCAGATAGTGTAGCGGTAGGAGTATAGACAGACCAGTGCCGTTGACTGACAGCTGTCATTCACCAGACTCAATGCACTCTGAACCGTAGGGTGTCAATTGTGCGGCTGACTGTTGCAATTATTATCATGACATACAAGTTTTTAAGTACAGTCTAAAACAGATCAGATACAGCCTTTTCATTTACATTTTACACAGATATCAAAACTGGAGACCAAGTTAAGTGCTGAACCACTAATGGTGGAACACTGCCAACTTTAAAATTTCGGATTGTTATGTATAGATAGTAAATTGAAAAATCCTATTAATACTTTTTTGGTCCAACCCTTGGCATAACAATCTGCGATTGAAGATTCCGACTTCTAGGCCACGTCATCCTGTGACGAATACTACGTAAGTCCGGTAAAAGGTATTGGCTTTATATTTAATTAATTCAATAATAACAGGGCCCTTTGGGGACACGCTAGGGCATAAAGTATTCCTAAAGAAAGTTTTGAAATGAAGAGAGGGATGCAAAAATTATGAACTTAAAGTTCGGAGAATTAGCCCCAAAAAAAGAATGAGGACCTTACACATCCCGGGAACTTGCATGGGTTCGAGGTTATGAGTAAACTATTAAATGCTTATTATTTGTGATTAGCGACGCACGGGAGACAACTAGTAATTAACTAATTAGTAGGTAAGTATTATATTCTTGTCATTATAAATAGTATGTGTGTAAAAGGACTTTATCTTATGTACAGAGTAACAAAGGCGCGACTGCTTCGCATTCACGACTTCTAAAGTTATCTCGTGAGAACGATGACGAATTTGCTCCACGTTACAAAGGTTAGGTTATTTCAAGGGCGCCCGTTGGAACATAATAAGGCTGTGTTCCAAAATATTGACTGCATATTGCCGTGACTTTTTCCTCCAGTGATAAAAAAAAGTCTATTTAAAATAGAGTAGGTAATTCTTTCATGAACGAGTGTCAAGAATGATTGCTGTTGCAGATAATTAAATGCCTAATTAAGCTAGATCGCTTGCGACTGTATAAACAGTTCATAACTGGTGAGACTGCATAAAATCTGTATCTAATTTACATACCTAAGGAGCGTTCAAGTATTACGTAACGCAGTTTTTGAAGATTTTTGACTCCATGTAACGCGCCGTAACATTGTTGTGTAGCCCCAAAAAACGTTACGTGACACACAATAAGTATATTTTTACTTAAATTGAACTAAAAAGGTCTCATTTGTCATTTTTTTTCCAATTTTAGATATTATTATTCTTTATTAAAAAGAAAAACAATATTACGTAACACGTTGTTCGAAACGCCCCTCCCCCCAAATTGCGTTACGTTATACTAGAACGCTCCGCTACCTAACCTATTCTTAATTTTAATATGCATTTAAATTTTATATGCATTATACGCATCCGTATTGAGTCAGCACGGCCGAGGAAGTACCACTCTGAACAGCGAGATAACAATCCGACATGTGAAGTGACGGATGTTGTCGGTGTGAGAACGTTCTCAAGGTCCAGTTGACTTTACAACTCTGTTACGTCAGAAGTTATCGGACCATCACGCGAAAGTAACCTTCTTGAAGCCTTCGGCTGTTCATACTGAGTAAAAGGCGGCAGGTAGGCTAGGGTTATCAATTTCTTTCCAGAAACATGGTATTTTGCAATCAAATATATACTTTATCTACTATCACAGCGGTTGGCAACCTTTTGGCAGAAATAAGGCTCAAGGCGGATAAATTAAGTAAACGTGGGCCGCCTTGTGATATTCACCCTAGAAGCCCAATTTACCTTTTTTTTACTTTGGCCTCTACTCCCCAATAACTTATTTGTAAGACGTTCGCGGGCCGCAAGTAGGACAGCTGTGTTAACACTACAATAATATCCATTTTCTTGTTACTAATGAAACAGTGGAACTGTTCCCTTTCCAACGCTGATTTTCATATACGGGGTTATTTTTAAAACACCAGTAAGCTCTCAGTATAAATAGTCAGCATTTTTTACATTTGTTCTATGACTTTCATAATTCGCTAGCTAGCCAGAAGACTAGATATATTTAGACTGGTAATAAGGACAATAATCATGATATCTTGCAAAAAGTGACAGAAACTCTACCTTCTTATTTAAAGTCCTTACATTAAATATCAGATTTTGTTATAGTATAGAGGACTCGGAGTTTTAGGACTACCGACGACCATGAACATTACATATGGGATGCACAGAGGTTATACAAAAGCACGGCCCTCCTCACTCATTTTATGAGCCACCGGAAACTAACACCGCACGAAAGGAGCAGTCAGAGCCCTTTTTCTTGACTACAGACACCCATAGATAATCACATAAGGTTATATAGTTGCCCTCCCCCCTCCATGGGCCACTGGCACACACCGCACGAAACGCGATAGCACAGCTGTCACTTTACGCCGGTACCGTGTAAGCGAGAGGTACTGTACGGTCATGCCGGCCAATTCGGTTGCAAAATACTGTCCAGCATAGTTACTTACTACCAACTATACTTTCTCTAAAAAAAAACCCTACAATTACCCGTATATTCCAAGTTTCCGTATTTTTATTTCTTTATAATTACCTACTACATGTAATAAGGAACACTCCAAACGACTAGCCAACAACCAAACATGAAAGTAATGGTGCCACGTGCCATAGACGCAATCGGAAAATATCTCTTAATAAATTTTATGAGTTATGGGCTATGGCAGCAAGCCATTTTACCTTGATTCATTATTTGTTAATTACACCGGACACATATTCCCGGTGAAAATATGAACGTACTTCCTTTTATATAATAACTATAACCTAATTTATGTACAAACATCTATGGTTGATTTATATACCAAATCTCCGAGAAAAGATAAAGAAACATTTCTCATGTTGCTCATGGAACCTAACTTAATTAATAAATATTTAGAGACGATTGATTTACTATCTCTAGCTCTCAGAAACATAATTATATTTCTTACTCGTGGACAAAAAAATTTGTGCCGGATATTAGTAGTCATTTTGTGATTGATATACCTACGTTTTGTCGTTGTTTATATTGATAATAAATATACATAAATACAATATAGGGGCTACTACTCTAGCTACTATTTATAATGAAAAAAAACTTAAATATTCAGTCGATATGAAGCACTAGCAATGCTCAGCGGTTTCACTCGCCTAAAGATTTTTTTTTCGGGATGAACATTAACTTCATGCTGTTCAAGATTGTAATCTATTATGTGCCAATCTTTAGACAAGATTGATTAGTATTTTTTGGATTAGAGAGTAACAAACATATATACCTAATAAACTTAAATTTCCGAGTAAGTACCTCAGATAAAATAAGAGCTGTGAGATTTACACATGAGCTGATACAGATTCATATAGGTAATTATGTAATAAGGCACAACTGCAGCCTCAAGGTTCTCGTTCTACTCGCACTTTTATAATGCATTATAAAAAATAAAACACAAGACCTTGGCTGGTGTGATTTAATAACTTTCAATTCCGCAATTCAAAAATCATGAGAAGAATCGGTATAACCTTATATTATTTATTAAGAAAATTATGAATTTATTAGTAGGTATAATATGTATTAATGGGCATGTAGGTACTAGGTTTTTTTTTTATGATATAGGAGGGCAAACGATCAGCCGGAGCCATTTTCATGACTACCGACGCCCACAAACATCCGCATAGAGGCTATACAGATGCGCTGCCCTCCTTTCTCCTCCCACCTCCATGGGCCACCGGCTACTTACACACCGCACGAAACGCGACAGCACAGCTGTCACTTTACGCCGGTCTCGTGTAAGCGAGAGGTACCTCCCCGGTCGTGCCGGCCCAATTCGACTGCACGCAAGCATGCAGTGTGGCACTACCTCAAACGGACTAGGTGTAACCTATTAAGACATCTGCTAATAAATTCGTAATTTTCTTAATAATAAAATATAATATGAATACAGTAATAATACCCCAAAATTACGCGTTAGGTTGGACCGAGCTGTTGCTGTGCGAGTTCGCGTAAGTTGGGGTCTTAATGTATGTACAAAATATTATTAACTTGTCAATTAGGATCGAATGTTTGTATCGTAAACTTTGATTATAATACTTAGAAGACATTGATAGCTAGTTAATTAGACTAAGAAAGCTTAAAAAGTCTAACTAATATGTAGTTTTACAAGTTGAAGAAGTGATATTTGAAAACCGCTCAAGTCGAAGTATATTAAAATATCCGCCTAACTGTTGATACGTCGTCCTTCTCCATACCCTCTCCTCTCTACTACTCTATTACAAAACAAGACGTCATAGCTATCACCAATTCCATTACGTGTAAAAATTCACTAACGCGTGATATCTACATATCTAATTCTATAAAAACCTCGTGTCACGGTGTTTGTCCACGATAAACACGAACACTGAACGGATTTCGATGAAATTTTGACATGTATAATTTGGGCCAAATTAAAATAGGATATATATTTTATTTCAATTGCTACGGTATTTATGTTGCCACAGCAACTCGTGGCCCGGTCATCTAGAGTTCTTGAAATTTAGGCTATATTGTATTTCGATTGGCGTGATATTTTTATTGCCACAGCAACGTATATCCCGGTTAGCTAGTTATTATTTAGATATCACGCAATGGTGTAAAACGCAGAATGTATTCTAGTTGTATCTATATCTATCTATCGATCAATCACTATTCTTACTGATACCATGTTTAGGTTTTACAGTCACTGTGTCCCTAGGGCAATAGCCGCAGCCGCACTACCTAATGTTAGGTACCAAATTTAGCCAATTTTAGTTATTTCGTCTGTAACGGATGTCCCAAAATTCACGCAAAATTTGAATTTGTCGCCATTTGTGCAATAATGTGTTGGCTAGCAAAAAAAATATAATAATTTGAAAGCTGACACTTTAGGGTTAGTAAAACGGAGGGTTACACGATAAAACAACGAGTCTTCGTCGTGTAGTTAATGTGTCTCGTAACGGTGATCAGAATTGGCCTTCTAGATAGTGATAGTGACACCATTCGATTTATTTTTATGGGGCTATTTAAAATCACAGGTCTATGTAAAAAAGCCCACAGCCACCTGTGCATTAAACTATGGGATTCAAGGCTGCATCAACGAGATTCAGCCACATTTATGCAAAATAGTCATGAAAAATATCGACAAAGGAGTGCGTATGATGCAAAGTCGAGGAGGCTAATTACCTAGTGTGTTATTCCAAAAATAACCTTACTCTATGTACTTTACGATCCATTAAAAAGGCTAAAAACTGTGTTTTCTGTTTAATTCAAATTTTGCGTGAATTTTGGGACACCCATTAGGTACCTATATAGGTATCGATTTAGAAATTAGGTATGTGTACCTACCTGTATTGTACTGTATGTAATTATATTATTTTATGGCAATAGAGTTCTGCATAAATCCGTAAGAGTCCACTGATAACTGAAAAAAATGTGCATATTTTTTTTATTCAATGCTATTGTCAATAATATAATATTTATGACTAGCTTCCGCCCGCGGGTTCGCCCGCGTGGATTTCGGACTTCAAATTTTAACTTATTATGTTATTCTGATATGAAAGTTATATTAATGTAAAGTTTCATGAAAATCCGTCCAGTAGTTTCGGAGATTAGCCCGAACAAATGGATTAACAGACAAACAAAAAAATTAAAAATCATAGATAAGTGTTCTGTTACTATTTTAAAATCGCCCCCAATTAGTATTTCGTAAATATATTCAATGTACAGACACTAAAATTTTACTGTTTTATTATATGTAAGTTATAGATATTTTTATACCTACCATTTTTGTAGACGTATTAAAGCAAACTTTTCTGTAACTGGTTGTGATAGTACCCGAGTCAGGCCGTCACGAACGATGATTATCTTCTCACTGACCACCACGTGAAGTGACGGCTACTTCGCATATAGACCAATTGCCGCAGACTGAGAGCCTACTTTACCCCAACACCTAAACATGCTACCGGCGCGAACCGCACGAATCGCGAAGGTATGTGTTTTTCTTTTATTCTACACTACAGCCATAAAGTTAATTAATGGTAGCTCACGGTACAGTCACGGTTGACGAACGCGCTCGCAGACGGAAGCCTTGGTCGCAAGGCTGGTATTGTGTGACAGGCTTGTGAGTTATTGAATTTTAAAAAAAAGTCCCTCAGTGATGAAATTTCAAGTCCAAGGTCACAGCTGAAATATAAAAATGATAATCTGTATCACCATCATCATCAACCGGTACAATGCTGGACATAGGTCTCCTTCAATGAATGTTTAGGCGACTGGTCTCCAATTACACCCATCGTGGACCGGCCACCTGCATGCTTACCTACTAGTAAAAAGTCAAGATTTTTTTGTGTTTGTATCAAATTGGAACCTCCACTACTGGACTGATTTGAACATCCTTTCACTAATAAAAAGCCACATTATCAGGAAGTAGCAAGTTATTTTTCAATTTTTATTTTTGACGCCCAAAGATGTGGGGGGTCGGTTGTAAAATAACAATTTACATATGCGCCCCGCGGTTCCACATGAGATTCGATCTCTTGGGAATGGTGCTAAAAACTACGATCTAACCCGAACGTACAGAATATACGCAGAAAATGGCATAAGCATCCCTGGAGCCGTTTCGGAATTGAACTACAAACGTCGTGACGCGAGATTTTTATATAGGTACCAAATATACATATAGGTAATATTTTTTCTAGTAAATAATAGTTGCGAGTTTAGAGTACGGCGTTAGATGAGTAGAATGGGTTAACCAAAATTAAATAAGTACTATAAACAGAGGCACATAGTTGTGTCTAGTTAATCAAAATTTATACTTTTACAACTTCGCCGTGATTTATTTTTTTGTGGACATTTCATACGTTTCTAATCTCTACATTCCATAGAATCATCGAAACTATTTTACACAGAGAATATTATGCAATATATAATGTATTAATGTGTATTATAAATAATAAAAAGATATGTGGTGTCGTGGGACACCAGGTAGGAACGAAGTGGAGTGGTAATAGAGAGAGAAGGGATGAGAGAACGAAAAGAAAGAGGGAGAAAGAGAAAGGTATTATACACTACTCGCTTGTGTATACGACTGTCGCGCCTGCGCACGTCTCATTTAACGGTTTTATTCCACGCACTTTTTCTTACGCTTTTACTATCACATTTTTTTCAGTTCGGTCGCGCAGCAAAATCCCTATCTCCTCCAAGCCTGCCATAAGGAACTTCGTTCCAATACTAGTAGTTTATAAATTAAATATTTATTGCTGGATACAAACAAGACTTTTTTATATTTTGTTCTTGTTACCCAATATAGACATGGTGGTTTGGCACCTTTCATATTTTTCTGGATAAAAAATATTTTTATATTAATGCATATTACATAAGCTCTAAGTTATTTTCTGATTGCCTTTACTACTCTGGCCCGTTTACGCTCTCGTGATATTTTTTCTCTAAGTAAAACTGGATAATAACTATCCACAAGAATGTACAAATGAAAAGAAACAAAAGTACCTATCTTCAATGGATATGTGCAATGTAAATGTTAATCTTATCAGTAGGCTTAATTACTAAAAACGGTCTAGCGTTCAAGAATGTGTTACCTAATTACAACACCTACACACTTGCAATAGAAATTAACAAATAGCACTATTTTCGCAAATGTATCTGTTCTGGCGAAGCCAACTGATGGGCTGTTCTTTTATATCTTTTAGGTATATATTTTTTGAGAGAGCAAACAAGCAATCCATGCCATTTTGATGATTATTATAAGCATCCGCACACAGGTTATTCAGATGAGTTGCCCTCCTTGCTCCTCCTCTCACCATGGACCACAGGAAAAGGAAGAAATGGGACATTACAGATGTCACTTTACGCCGGTATCGTGTGATATAAGAAGAGAGGAGAAAAGGAGGCGCTTTTGCGGTTGAAAAGGAGCTATTTTTATGTAAGTACATAGGTCGGAGAACATATCGTACAGGTATTTTTACTTTTTGTTCCTATATTACGACGGGATCAAAACTTACAATGAGTAATTTTTGAGCCTATTCAATCAATCAAAAACCTTTCCTCTTCATAATAGATATTAGTACCTACAGATGAAGGCAATAAAATAGTTTACACTAGTCGTTTCTTTACATGTGTTACGTACACGTAAGACACGTATTAATGTAATATAATGATTTCCTCTAACACTTCCTAATCAGTTCCCAAGGTGGTAAGTTCGTTGTCTTTCCTGTGTAGTTGATTAAATCGAGTTTTTGCCTCATGTGATTAGGCTGATGTTGGTGAAAGCAGTAACAGGTTTGTGCATATAGTGATTAAAACAATATTTAAATACAGCACCACAGACTTAAAGCTCATACCATGAATAGAACATAATAATTGTTTAACTCATAATAAACTCTACCACTTATAATAATAGGTGAAGTTGGATTTAAAGGTGAAGATTTAAGCATTTGATCATGTCATGATCTTTAGCAAAGTTGTTATGCATGAGCCGAAGGTTCGGTCGGTACGGCCATAATTTCGACAGATGACGTACAGATGCGCTCAAGGTACTCATAGCTAAATTAAAATAAAATCGAATTATATATAACTAGCTTTCGACCGCAGCTTCGATCGCAAGGATTTCGGATTTCAAAAATGGATTTATTATAATAAACCTTCCTCTTAAATCACTTTATCTATTTTAAAAAAATCCCCCATCGAAATCGCTTGCGTAATTTTAATGATTTAAGCATACAGATACAGACGGCGGAAAGCAACTTTGTTTTATACTATGTAGTGATGATTAATTAGCCTTTAAGGAACAGGCTATCGTGTTGCCGCTGGTGGTTATTTCTAAATCTTATAAATTTATTTATTAATAATAATATTTATTAACATCTAACTAATACTTGTACCTCAATACATTTGTACCTATTCCTGCCACAACGCTGACCTTGGCGGTAAATTTTGACCCTTCAGAAGAAAAATGCTTATTGATCTATTTTCTACTACAACGTTCATTTTGTTCAGATATATTATAACCTTACTATATCATAGTTACCTGAGTATAACGTATCATTGTGAATGGACAAAACAATGGATTGCATGTGCCAACAACACGCACCAAAATATAGCCTCGATTAAAATTGAGCAGATCATTTAATATGACACAACACTATTGTCATCAATGTCGTCCAAAACAGTAGAAAGCAGGGGAAAGCGAATCGCGGGTCCATGCAAACTAGAGTTACGTAAGTATCGTGAATACCGATGAGCTGGTGGCGCCGATTAGACGCATGTTTTGGTGATTAGAAGAAAGCGGCGTTTAAATTTGTTATTGAATAAAAAAATTTATTGTCTTATAGACGCTATACGGACCGTAATTATACGTTATAGCGTCATTAGAAAACTGCGCGTGAACTAAATCATCGGCCGGTGGAAGAGAGAGAGCCAAATGTTTAGGCCGATCGTGTCTATCGCTTGTTCTGCGCTCTCCCTTGCACGCGGAACGTGACACTTATATAATGTCTATGTTATTTAGATGTTATCTACAAATTGTGATATATGCGTTTTTTTATATAAGCTTTAATAAATATAGTTTGTTCCGTCCTATACGGTGGTAGTCACAACTACCTGCTCGTTTACCCCCTATTACATAAAAAACATAAGATACAATAAACATTACAACTTTTGAAGTGAAATCTTTATTAGCAAAAAATTAAAGCGAAATTAGGCAGGGTAATATAATACTTGTTTGAGACTTTCGCGTTTGTAACACATATTGTGGTTACTTTACGGGTTTTAACACTTATAAAAGGTACTAGTCAAAACATATAATACCTTTGCTCGACGTTTCGACTGGGTTACACCAGCCGTGGTCACAAGCCCACGAGAGAGCAAAGATATATGTTTTGACTAGTACCTTTAATAAGTCTTATCGTGTTAAACCCCGTAAAGTAACCACAATAAGGGTAATATAAGTAAGCTGTAAGCGTCAGGAAACTGCTATACCTAGCAAATTGAGTTACGTATAGCATATAATAAAAAAAACAGTCTTACAGTCTTAGGGGATTTGCTTCTATCGGCAGTCCCCACGACTGCCTGTTTTTTTATTATTTTTAAACTATGAAAGCTTATGTCAAATGTATTCCACAGATAACAGGTCCGCTATTACGAAGATACCACCTTATAGGGAACAACACTGCCATGCTAACTAGTCGCTGAAAACCTTGTGTTAGTAATTTCACAACAACTCTAATGGTAGGTACTTCGTAATACATATGATATGACACATGTCAACATGTCCTTGTCAATGTGTTTTGCTAGCACTTCATTCCTAAAATAATCACTAGGGCGCGTTATATTCGGCGAATGTGCTGCCTCCCTTTTTTGTGCACGGTCCCTATTGCCACGCTGCAGTTAGAACTGAATCTTCTCAGTTATATCTCCATAGTCCTGCTCACAACACACAGATTAATATAAAAGTAATATTGTATCGCAAACATATCGCACAGCTTTCGAAACTGTTAAACATACCTACTGCCTTTCTCCTTAATTAGCATACATGTAGACAAATTATACCTTAGTTGTTATCTTGTTGGTATTCTTAACTGGCTCAACGTGACAATACGAAATTAAATAAGTTTTTTCATGGTTTTTCTTAATAGTATAAGGGGGGAAACGAGCATTCACAGCCATTGTTATTACTATCTACGCCCATAGACGTCCGTCGACGTTATATAGATGCGCTGCCCTCCTACGTCCTTCCTCCTACTTAGTTTATTGGCATAGAAGGGCTAACGAGTCAAAGCGTTTTGATGACGACCGACGCCCATAGACATCCCCAGAATGATACAAAAATTCTCTTTCGTAGGTAGGAATAAGGATGGTTTTTTCTTTCTTATCCCTAGACTAGAGGTTCCCAAACTTTTTTGGCCGAACGCCCAGTTTGAAAGTCAGTTATTTTGTAGAGTAGTGCCTCTTATTTTTCACATTCAAATCCTATATGAGATAGTCGTCATCTAGATCCCATACCGCCCCCCTCCAGACCTATAGCGTCCCACAAGGGGACGTTATCGCCCACTTTGGGAAACAATGCCCTAGGGCCCAGACCAATCGAATTATTACAACAAGGATGTAACAATAGCACACTGCGCAGCTATCTGGTTTACTCTGTCACACCGTAACAGGTTGCAGCGCCACCACTCGGCAAAGCAGAGCAACTGCAGGATCACCAGCCAAAAGAAACAAGAGAGGGAGCGAAAGAGGAGAAATGAGATCGAGGATCGATGCGAACCTCGTACTAACGATGATGGTGATGGTGATGTATGACGATAGTGCTCAAATTAAAGCAGTCATTGCTTATAGCTTTTTTTGGTGACACTAAGTACAGTAAGTACACATAATTTTTGATATTAAACAAACAGGAAAAAGAGAGATCACCCATATTAAACAAACAGTAAGTAAACCTGCGTTCGATCGTACTTACTGTTTGTTTAATATCATAAATTAAGAGTTCAATGTTAATTAATTAAATTAGCATAAGGCTTTTTGAAGGTTCGCTTCAACAAGCGCGATCTTAACTCGCTAATGTTTCCTTCGATTTAAATTAGCATTTGTATCTCGGTCAAGGTGAAGAAGCATCACCAGGTTTTGATAAGAGGTAGTTGCTGCATGGCAGCCGAACTGAGCCGGCACGGACGGTACCTACCACGTGCGACCGCCGTAAAGTTACAGCTATGGTGTCGGTAAGAGGGGGAGGATAAAAAGGCAAGCCATCTGCCTAACAAATATGCGGATACGGGATATCTATAGGCGTAAGAAGTCACCAAAGATCATCACTCGTTTTTTCCATTTATGCTGTACCAAAAAAGATGAGACAGATGATAATCAAATTAGTTCTGTAGTATTTGCGAGAGAATATACACATGCACACGCATTTATATTACTAGTAGGCTTGAACAGTTTACATATTAAAAATATTAATCTACTTTAGGCATATGGTAATATATTTCATAATCTCGATATTTAAAGTGCACGGACATATGAAAGTTACAAATATTGGCCTTCGCTCTATATTCGTCGCCCCTGTAAATACAAAATATGTAAATTTAAATTGTTTTTTGCGCAACCTTTTAGAGTTTTTTTATTGTTATTATAAGACCATAGATCATTGATGAATACATTTATTACGGCTTGACGCCAAACTATCCAAGGACAAAATCCGGAAAAATTATCGCATATTGAGTAGATTTTGCGCAATTCACGTATAAAATCAGACCTGTGTTTTTATTATATGCATAGGGAGATGTAATCTCAACTGGAGACTTCCTGTGATCAAAACTGGACCGTAATTACACAAATGTACCTCATTCTACTTTCAATTTAAAACTGTTTGAATGACATGTTAAATCTATTTGATGCTTTTAAACTTTTTTCTGAAAGCCATTAAGTTATTACACACACTGAACTATTTTGATGGTCATTGTGAATACAAAACATTTAAAAAAAATTATATATGTACCTACATGTACCTACATTATTTTATTAGGATTTTATAAACAAACCAAGTTATATGCTTATATTACTTGGTTTGTTTCTAAAATCCTTTTTTTTATTATTATTGTCTTATTTAATGAAATGAATCATAAGTGTATTTCTAAAATATCTTTACATCAAATGTAAAGTTATCTGCACTTCTTTTATATACAAAAAATATAAGTCTGTCTAATTTTTAACTCCTGCTTACAAAATCTAAAGCAAAAGTATTTATTTTAATTATGATAAAGAATGCATAATTTGTATTGATAAAAACAATTCTTATAATAGTAAAATAACCTTCGCAATTTAAAATAACGATAGATAAGAACCTAAACGAACGTTTGTTACGCTTGGTTTCGGACAAAGGTATAATTACGAGCAAAACAACTACATTAGAGTTTAGAGAGGTTCGGGCCAGGCCTCTCTAATACAATCGAAACTTTAGATGATTAGATTCGATAGGTTATTAATATGAACTCATTTCGACATTCATTTATATTGTGAAATGCTATTATCTTATGGACCATTTAGCGAAGACGTTTGATTGCATCTCTATAATAATATGCTCTACATCTATATTCATCTTTTGTGATTTATCGTGTAGTCTATTCGAGGTTCGTTTTACAATGGGAAGGAAAAATGTTTGTCGGAGCGCCAGAGCGTAACATTTCGCGAAGTTAATTCCTGCGTTTGAGAACAATGTAATTAGTAATTTACTACTAGTTGATCGTTAACGAATTATTCGCATTTGTTGAATTGCGAGACCTATGAAACCTCTCGTGTTAAGGCCTGCGCAAACAAGGGATTTTTGTCCGCGGACTTTTTTGTTTGCTAAAATAGACGGCTTACAACTGTATCGAATAACGCAAACGAGGCATCAAAAGTTCGCGGTACTTTGGATAAATTGCATACATATTCGACAAAAATCCCTCGTCTGCGCAGGCCTTAACGGCTCAGTTGACAGTTGTTTGTCACTAACAATTTGTATTGTTATAATTTTTTAATTTTTATATTATCCTCTTTATTCATCATATACAAGTGAAGCTCTTCAAAGCGAGATCACAATCTATTTGTATGTGCAACTGTCGCATAATCACTGGGACTAAAATCTTCTTATTCTATCAATATATTACATTGTTAAAGAGTTTGTTATACTTATTTTAAAAAGTACATTAGACTTATAAACGCACATAGGTTACTGCTTTGCATCCCGCAATCGGGGATGCAGATTGTTTTAATAATAAATATTGGATCAACGAATAAGTATGTAGGTTTTGTTTATCATGTGGGTGCGAAAGAAGCCACTGTTTTCAAGACTCACGACGCGTATATACATCGAGGTAATACATATAATGCGTTGCTCTCCTTACATGATTAAATACAGAAATGTATAAATCACTACAGAGTATAAAACAAAGTCGCTTTCCGCCCTCTGTGTAATGTAACGTATGGAGTTTCCTCCATACTTACATAATACTTACATATCACTTAAAACCTCTATGTTTGACATATTCTTCTATTAAGAAAAACATGTTTAAATTCAAACAAGAAG
>LUGF01056387.1:103259-116095 GCA_001625245.1 Calycopis cecrops | reverse complement strand
TTAGAAACTTAGCTTTCCGTGTCATTATGGAGGCTTCAAGATGGCGCCATTAAAGCTACATTAAGTGTAAGAAGTAAATTAAATATTTAGCACGTTTTCCTTATATAATAAGTATATGTAACGCCTGCGGTAACGTCTTTCAACATATCTTCTTTTTTCTTTTTAAGATCTCTTTACGATGCATAATATACTACATATTATCTTTTTATTTGTATAGCATATTATAGCCGCTATATCTATACCTACTTAAATTTGGAAAATATGTATTATATTAATTTACACGTGCTATAAAGAGTCTAGATCCTACTAATATTATAAATGCGAAAGTTTGTATGTTTGTTTGTTTGTTTGTTTGTTTGTTAAGTACTCCTTCACGTAAAAACTGCTGAACTGATTTTCATGAAATTTAGTTCTAGAGAGTATCTTGGATTAACACAGAATAGATTTTATCCCGAAAAAAATTTCCTATGGGATGCCATGGGATGATATTCTATTTTCCACAGGATCAAAATGTACGCGGGTGAAACCGCGGGGCGCAGCTAGTTATTTTATAATTTAAGTGAAATAACGACATTAAAAAAACCTTTTCAACAAAATAAAAAAGCTCAAAGCTGGCATAGGCTTGAGCTTTTTTTTAATTATTTATGCACAGGAAAGAAAACTATTAAAAAATGGTAACAAAATCCACTCAATTGTAGCCGTACAAGTGCCAACAACAATTTCGTTTTATATTAGATAGAGTATTCAGCAACAGATGTTTGCAGAATGGTGATATGTTGTCTTAATAGTACAGAGCTCTTTGAAACTTAGACCGAACTCATTAACTTACGTTAATCTTTGTGGTAAGACGCTCCCGTGGTGAACGATTACACTCAAAATGCATATAGCTCTGTAGCGACGGTTTTAAACATTCTATACAGGGTTACTTTTTGGTCGCCGGCCAAATTTTAAAATAAGGAAGTAAACATCATTTCAAGGGAGTGTTTTAAATTTTATCCTCTAATTGTAATATTTTGTTAAATAAAAATCGATTTGAAATGGTCCTTAAAAATACATAGATCGTTGTTCATACGCGAAATGTATCGACTTCAAGGTCAGTGACGCCTGCCGAGCGACACTCGCGAGTCAGATGCCACGTGGTGACCAAGAAATATGTTTACAACACAGGACAAAGTAATTGTATCTAATTATTTTTTTTTATTTCACAAATCGAATGTACTCTGAAACAAACCTGAAAATTTGGTCGGTGACCAAAAAGTAACCCTGTATAGAAATCAATATGCCCTGCTCTACTCAGATTGGTACACTGGTACTAAAAATACACCTATACAAACCCCCCAGTCATGATCTCCACGAGTTCATTTTCATTTCAGTTCACGTCAGCGCCGAGGCTACTTTAGTTGTCGTCAGCGGATGAGGACCCCGAGGTCTCTGTGGTTGTGATAATAATAGTTGGATTGGTTACTATAACTCACTAGCTGCATCCCGCGGTTTTACTCGCGTAAATTTCGATACCGTGGAAAATCTTTCCATGGCATCCCATAGGAACATTTTTTCGAGATAAAAACTATCCTACGTGTTAATCCATGTTACTCTCTATTTGTGTGCCAAATTTTTTGAAAATCGGTTCTGCAGTTTTTGCGTGAAGGAGTAACAAACAAACAAACAAACATACAAACTTTCACATTTATAATATTAATAAGATAAGATAGGTTATTCGAATGCTTATCTCACATCTGCGGAATAGTGTGGGGTTGCCGGGTTGATCGCCTTTTCGGCCAAACCCAGTCACCTCGTCCAAAGCACTCATATGTATCTAATGAAGCTGTATTGAGTCTCTCCTCGAGTCCTCGCTTCCATAGAACAATCCAGTTAAGAAAAAAATTGAAAAACTAAATTGCATCATCCATGTGCAATAGCAAACGCAGATAATAGACAATAAAATATATAGTGCAAGTGCGCATTACGAGGGCGCGAAAACAAAGCACTATGAAGACATTAGCACTGTCGTGACATTGTGGTGGAGTGTGGGAACCAAGAGCAAGGCGCTCACCAGTTACCACGGCAATTAACTCATAGCTGGTGGCAAATTGCCGTCAACACATAAACGGTTCATTCAATTTTGCTCTGATGGTTCATTTGTAATCTCTTTATCTGTCTGTCTATCTGTTTTAATGCTTTCTTATCTTTAGTATTTTGACGGTTTTAATCTATTCATATTCGAGTACGTGAAACATATAGTACATTATAAACAATTAATATCTTATTTATTTTTTACAGCATCGAGGGCAAGCGTGATGTCGGAGCCATTTTCATGACTACCGACGCCCATAGACATCCGTATAGACTTTACACCAGTAGTTCTTAACCGGTGGTCCCCGGACCACTAGTGGTCCTTGGAAGCATCTCAAGTAGTCCAGGAGCCATGTCATTACCTCTTTATATTTTATAATTTTCGTTATGCCTCGGCCCATCCAGTTGGGGTGGTCCATGGCATAATGAAAATTTTGTCAAATGGTCAATTAGGACTAAAAAGTTAAGAACCACTGCTTTATACAGATGCGTTGCCCTTCCTCCTTCCTAGTCCCTACTCCATGAGCTATCTCTATAGACCTGCACAGTCGTTCCGGCCCAATTCGGCTGGTGATGCAGCGTGGCACCACCTCTTATTATTTTAAGTCAAGATCAAACAAAAAGTATGCGTGAAAGAGTCACTGACAGGTACATTTTGAAATATTTTTAGAAATGTCGAATATTTTTGTTACACTTACAAAATGTTTTCGGTTACATTTTCGTCGGTAAATGAGCTATGTTTTTGCAGGTGTTATAAATTAAGTGTTGTTGTTTCCTGCCCAGTGGCGTAACTATAGCGCTCGAGGCGCGCGGCGAATTTTGAAGTTTTTTTAAGTTGGGATTCTCCTCTGACCGGGTGCCCCTTCCGGCGGTTAGCCCGTGACATTTTGACGACTTGCCACCCCGTAGTTACGCCCCTTTTCCTGCCATTTATCGTCGACGAGGGAGAAAGTGACCGGTGAACCTCATGACTAAGGGTCAATTCACATCAAAAGCGCGGCGAAGGGCAGCGAAGCGGAGCGCAGTTTATGTGTCATATGAATTTCAACTTTATAATAATTACAATAATACTTATTATCGCATGAGAAACTCGAACGAGACGCGCGGATTCCCGCGGATACCCGCGAATGCTCGAGCAGTCGCTGGAATCCGCGCGGAAGTCGCGAGATTTCGATAATAAGTACTATAGTAATGAAAATAAAGTTTAAATTCATATGACACTGAAAGTGCGCTCCGCTTCCCTGCCCTTCGCCGCGCTTTTGGTGTGAATTGACCCTAAGCTACTTAGGTATTTCTCCCCACAAATTCTTGATTATCTTGGAAGTTTTATTTGATTGACTAGTAGGTATGAATAGTCACTGCATTACCGGTCATATGCTAAATAATATAAAAATGTAGATGATACAACGCCATGCAAAGTATGCATTATATCTACATATTAAAATGTGAATAAAAAGCTTTGAACTATAAATTGTATCATAGACATAATTTATGCACATAACATATTAGGTAAACGAATTCTAATTATTTTAATTGCCTCATGTAATAAAATAATTTATCTTAATACAGCACTCGGCGCGACATGAAATTATAATTACCATAAGTAAAAACATTGCCCCAAAATGTTACAACATGTTAACAAAAATTACCATTCAACGGAAGTGTTAATATCTAATAAAAATTGCTAATTACGTAATGCACTGTTTGAGCTCTTGCTTGTTTCGAATGATTGCTACTTTCCAAACATTAACCGGGCAAGCCTTGAACGTGTCGGTCTGTCTCTAAATCACAAGGTAAATATGCAATATGTATTCGGGGTTACCAGTTTGCGCTACTTTTCCCGAACTAGGGGCTCTTTTTCACATGCTTGCTAGTATGAAAAAGAATAATTTCAAATTAGACTCTTTTTTTTAAGAAACGCTATATTTTTAAGGTTTTTGTAGGTATGTTGAAGTTTTTATCCTACTAATATTATAAATGTGAAAGTTTGTATGTTTGTTTGTTTATTTGTTTGTTTGTTTGTTACTCCTTCATGCAAAAATTACTAAACCTTTTTCATGAAATTTGGCATACATATAGAGAGTAACTTGTATTAACACATTTTTATTCCGAAAAAATGTTACTATGGGATGCCATGGGATGATTTTCTATTTTCCACGCGAGTGCAGCTAATTTAGTACCTATAATCAATTTAATTTAATTATATATACCTACTTCAAGCATTAGGTCATGCTTAATCGTCTAATGTAGATATACCTACATTAGACGATTTTCTGTGATATTAAAAGCTTCTAACAACCCTGTATGTAGGTTCAATCACTATTGCAAAAATGAACTGTTGCAAAATTTTTGCAATACGACGACGGTCAATATTTCCCTGCCGCCGTTTTTGGTATACGGTTACGTGTATAGTTTTCTCCAGTTTGTTAATTTATGCAAATTTTCTGTATGTCAAATTGAAATAAACAGAAAGTGATGATTTCTTAAGTTTGCGCGAATGTTATGCGTTGTAATAAAACTGTTTAAACGGGTTTTACAGCTGTTTGTTTAGGTATTTTACAATCGAGATGTTTCAGAAGCAACCATGGCCACGCAAGTCCTGATGTCTTATGTTATTAAAAGTACCCGAAGATTTATAATTATAAATGTCATGGCCGATTACTAATAATCTATACTATCGGTTAAAAAGTAGCCTATAGTCTTCCTCGCTGAATGGGCAAACTAATACTGAAAGAATTTTTCAAATCGGACCAGTAGTTCCAGAGATTAGCGCGTTCGAACAAACAAAAAGTTTCAAAAAACAAACGTTCAAACAAACAAACTCTTCAGCTTATAATTATAAAGCTGAAGAGTTTGTTTGTTTGAACGCGCTAATCTCTGGAACTACTGGTCCGATTGGAAAAATTCTTTCAGTATTAGTTAGTCCATTTAGCGAGGAAGGCTATAGGCTACTTTTTAACTGACTGCGGTAAAAAAAACGAAGTCACGTAAGCGAAGTTGCGGGCGTCCGCTAGTTAACAATAATCGGCCACAGATAAAAATCCGAAATCTTCTGACACGTCGGGATTGCAAATACTTAAAAAAACCGCCATATAATCCATTGAAATATTTTCAACAGAAAGCGGTTAGATTATTGTGCTTTGGGAACTTCTTCTCTGGTTTACTTTAGTCTTCATTTTAGCCATCAATTTAGCATATTTGCAACTTGATAGCTTAAGAGCAGTTATAATATAGGTAGGCAGTAAAATATGTTTAAATGTCACCGTTAAGTTAGCGTACTTTACGTTAATTCGCCAAGGATTAGGACACAGTAAGAGGTAAGTAGTTGGCCGGTTTAGCAATGATGTGTTACAAATTTAAACTTCACTTTTAAAGTATGCAGCGAACGACGGCGTGTTGGCAGTTTGTCCAGATATTACAAAAATATCTTGTACCTCGACCGACTGACCAATAAATAAGTTTTACGCTGGTTGCGGGTTTGAACTACACCCATGTCGTGAATATTAGAGAAAAATCATATTATCTATATAATACCTACCTATACAAAAGTCAAAGGTACAGCCTAAACCACTGGATTGAAATTTGGCATGTAGGTAGATTTTATGACGTAGGCATCCGCTAAGAAAGGATTTTTAGAAATTCAACCCCTGAGGGGGTGAAATTGGGTGTTGAAATTTATACGGATTTCTTAGAAACTGAACGCGGGTGAAACCGCGGGGCACAGGTAGTACACATATACCTATAACATGACCTACAGAGCCGAAACTTGGCAGTAGTTGGGGCTAGACCAATTATTCAAAGGCGATCAGCGAGCTATGAAAAGAGCTATGCACGGTGTGTCCCTCAGGGATAGAATCCGAATCGAAGACTTGAGGACCAAAGTTACCGACATAGCTCTGAACTCTAGCAAACTGACCTCAACTGGGGAATGGGCGTCGATCCGACAACCGTTGGAGCAGACGGCTTGTTAGGAGAGGCATAATCCAGCAGTGGACTAACGTCTAAATGTTGAAGAGATGAAATATGTATCCTATTAATATTATAAATTCGAAAGTTTGTAGGTTTGTTTGTTTGTTTGTTACTCCTTCACGGAAAAGCTGCTAAATCGATTTTCATGAAATTTGGGACATATATAGAGAGTAGCTTGGATTAACACATAGGATAGTTTTTATCCCGAAAAAATGTTCCTATGGGATGCCGTGGGGTGATTTTCCACGGGATCGAAATTTACGCGGATGCAATCGCGGGCGCAGCTAGTTTTTAATAAAAATAGAAACATTAAAAATTTAAACATAATTAAAAAAATCATGTAATTTTTATATTTTTTTATAATTAAAAAATAAAATAAGTATGTTTACGTAACTTAATTCATGAGAATGTGAAATGATGTAGGTACGTACCTAGCATTAACAACATTAATTTACGAAGTAATTAATTCACATTTGTATTTTATACTTCAACATCTTCTGACTATATTAATGAAAGCCAACCATTCATTCACAAATCCAAAAACATAAAGATCATAAATATTGGTCTAGCTGTTATCGAGTTATAAATGGTATAACTAACACGACCTTGATTAATATGTAACTAGCTGCGCCCCGCGGTTTCACCCGCGTAAAAGATCCCGTGGAAAATCATTATAAAAACTATCCTATTTGTTAATCCAAGTTACTCTCTAGGAGTGTGCCAAATTTCATCAAAATCGGTTTAGCAGTTTTTGCGGGAAGGAGTAATAAACATGCAAACTTTGTCATTTATAATATTAGTAGGATAACACAACATAGGTCGTTAGTGCCTTTCTGTCGCTTGTTCTATGCAGGTTTTACATCAACCTTTTACCATTACCAGTCTTAACAGTTGAAGTGCTGCTTATACCTAACCTAAACTTAATCTAAAGCTACGAGTCTGATATCGGGCAATAGTTAAAGGAATTAAGCGATTTGCATGGAAAACGAATTACGCTAATCTACGGCCTTTTTTTTAAATTTTTTCTGTCTAGTGATTTGGCTGCTTCAGATGGAAGTTTGATATATAGGTACTTACATACAAATTATGTTCAAATTCTTATCCCTATATGGAGATAATAGTCATTGAACTATATCACTACGTAGTAGTAGTACCTAACAACTCACTGTATATAGTAGCTAAACCTATTTATTGAAAAAATATTGATAAAATATTGAAAACTGGCCGCTAATCAATACCAACCTTTTTTCAATGTTGTGTGACCAAGAAGCGATCCAGTCTTATAGTATACACTATACACGTAGGTAATATACAACATTAATGCACACAATCATTTTCATATACCTAGGTATAGGTACTATAAGTACAAATTATAACTTAAGCAATAGTTATTAAAAATACTTACTAATACCTGCATGAATTATCAAATGAAATCGATTGTTAACGTTAAAAAAACTTGTTTTCATTCATGCCATATCACTTATGAGAACAAAAATAAAGTGCACACTTATTATTTAATCAAGATTGAGTAATTTTATTTAAATAATATACATGAATGAAACGAGTTCACTATAAATAAGGTAAAAAAAACTAGCTGCTACTTTTAGGTCATGAATAAATAATATAAGACCTAAACGCGGTCGTAATGCCATAATAAGTCAATGAATTAAAGATCAGATGAAATATATTTTCCAATCAAAATACTTTTGCAGTGCGTGTACCGCTACTTATAAAATAAGTTTTAATATCGTATCAAATTGCGATGAACCTGGATTGTACGATCAACTAGCGGCCGGCTTAATGTATATCGTTGGATTTGCCTACTGGAGATATAGAATAGGTACCTTTTTATGGCATAGGGGGGCAAAGGAACAATAGGAGCAATTTTCATAACTACCAACACCCATAGACATCCGTTTAGAGGCTATACAGATGCGCTGCCCCCCTTGCTCCCCCTCCCTCCATGGGCCACCGGCTACTTACGCACCTCACGAAACGCGATAGCACAGTTGTCACTTTGCGCCGGTCTCTTGTACGCGAGAGGTACCTCCCCGGTCGTGCCGGCCAAATTGGGCTGCTTGCATGCATGCAGCATGGCACTACCTCTTGCTAAAATAAAATTGCGACGAATCTGTATTGCTAGATCAACTAACGCCCATTTTCAATATTACATTTGACGTATTTTGTAAGGAACTTAAATTGCATCTCCAGGATTGAAATCTATCGATACATAGAATATTGAAAACGGTCGTAGGTGGGACGACGAATCGCTGCATACTAGCTGGTCTGTTGGATGCTCATAGTTTAAGCCATCTGCCGTCTTAATGTTCATTATTAGAGACTTATGCTAATAGGAGCTACAGCTGGTGATAAAAAGTTTTTGTAAGACGGATTCATAAGAATTGTCATTAATTAACGAGTGATTAATCACGGAAGGGAGATTATTATAGATCACGCTGCCAGTGACCCTACAGAGAGCAGAGCTTAGGTACAAACAAGACTAAGCGTGTGGATAATATCCGGTAAAACTAAGATCTACGGTATCTTAGCTATTATGTTTACCGATATATAATATTATATTATCAATATTAATTAATCAGAACGCATACTCTATACAAATGACAAAATGAAACTTTCTTTAAACAAACGGTCAGAAATATCTCAACATCCGCGTCTCGTAGTAAAGGTTTTGCACTCGGCGAGGCATTGGAGTGCAATGCCTTTCCATTTCGTCATTGCCACCGAATTCTACAAAAATCCAGACTCCGAACTCAATATGCTTTCACCAGACTGTAGCTGCTGCTTAAATCTCTCGAGCAAAATAAATTAATTATCTACATTAACTTTGACATTAACATTAAAAATGTTTTCGTTTATTTATTATCATGAAACTTATTTTGTATTAAAACTATATCTTATTGTAATAAAACTATAGCTATATCTTATTTTTAACGCCTAACGAAGTAGGCGCGGATCGACAAGAAAATGATAAATGCGAAAGATAAAATACTTATACTATGAAATACATAACCACTGCCAAGTTTCATGTATCTTATCTTGACTTTGCTTTAAAAGGATATACTTGGTGATGGACTTTTAAGTGCTCATTGGGAATATTAAGCGCATATCGTCAACAGCTGTCGAACATGGTTTTTATTAAAAATTTCAAACAGGTCGACTAATTGGATCCACCGTGTGATTAGTTTGATTTTGAAACGACTATTTGCAACTGTAAGGTTTACAAACTCAGCGAAAATAGAATTAGGTTTCTGCAATGGCGCTACAGTTGATAGATATCTACTATGGTATTTTAAAAATTGTCTCTGTCCATGAAAAAATAGGTCAATTTAGATAATAAGTGAAGATGTCATGCCGCGAGGCGAAATAGCGGACCGCAACTAGTACTTTTTAAATAACGATATCAGTTCTAAATTTACGAATTCTTTACACATTTTCAAACTTCACCACGTCACAAATATAACTGACCCTCACAATACATTCTCATGTGAACAAAGCCTGTTTCCATCCGCCCGTTACTAAATAGGATGTAATAAACCGACGCGACACACTTTGCCCTGTGTGTGTGGCTAGTTATTATTTACTTGTTATAACAAATAATATAAATAATATAGTAGTGCTCTTGTAGCCGAATTTCGGTCACGGCATACTTTTAGACACTACCCATCTGTCCACAATCTGTACATAATATGTCCAAATTATAGTATCCAAATACGTGCGACGACACAAGCGACTTCATATTCCTGTACGAAAGTAGTCTAACAAAATCTAAGCGCAGATCTGTTAGCTTAATGTGCTTTCCAGTGCACGGGGTGTAACACCGCCCACTTTCGACTTCGCATTGGTATTGGCATGGTACGAAACTAAAAATACCAATAACACTGTGGTCCAACCTGAGACTCGAACCTTGGCCTCGAGATCTTTACCTGATGATTACCATTATACTACCTACTAGTTGTGTATCCTACTAATATTATAAATGCGAAAGTTTGTGAAAATGTTTGTTACTCTTTCACACCAAAACTATTGAACGGATTTTCATAAAACTTTACAGTCAGCTTCAGCTTTCATATCAGAATAACATAATAAGTTAAAATTTTGAATCATTTTAAGTCCGAAATTCACGCGGGCGAAGCCGCGGGCGGAAGCTAGTGTTTATATAACGTGAAAGCAGATGTAGATTTAAATTTGGCATGTCGTTTATTATTTAAATCAAACAACAACTACTTGTATAACAAATAAAGAAAATCAAACAACGTTTATTTATAGATATTATCGTTAACTTTATATGGACATGATTGCCTAAATAATACATCACTCTGAGCAGAAAATGGAAACGGTTGTCATCAAAATATCTATCCTACTTATTTTTCCAGCCACTAAAGTGACTGATTCTACATAATATACAAAGTGATCGTTTATTAAATAATAATTATACAATCACTGTAACTGATCAGCTGGTATCAAGCGTGAGAGATTACATCACTAATTTGTTGTAGGCATAAATCATTAAGTTAATTATAATTTAGGAATGTAATTAATGGAGAGTTATAAATTATTCTCCCAGCTCTAACTTTTTCCTGCCATGTAAATAGCTAACGAAGTGTTAAATGAAATATGCATTAACTTTTACGTTTTAGAGTAAGGATACCCAGTGTCAATGACTATTAATGCTAGATATATAGGTAATGGTGTATATTCACTAATATCATCAGCGGTTTACCAGATGCTTTGTATATGTGCAAAATGGGAAGAACGTACGAAGTACATCACATATCTAGATTTAAAATCTGCTTAACAGTTTTATCAGTTTTTTTTAACTGGATTTATACGGTAACAGTTGGCGTTAACGGTATAGATTCTCAGATTTATCTGTACTCCATTGGTCTCAAAGTAAATGTTACTCTTTAAATAAATAAATAAATAAATATCTGTGGACTTTACACACCACGTTAGTCTGGTAAATTAATATCTAAAGACTAACTAATCTTTTAACAAATGTCAAATCATTCCTACTTATCATCTAAGCTTCACAAGTTATAAGTAAATTGCCTGCATTCGAGATAATCTGACTAATGCTCGCAGACATCAGTTTTGCTGTTAAGCCGGAAATCGACAAAGTAAACACACACCTATTTAATTATGCAAAGCCTTTTTATTCATAAATATTTGCGCTTTTGTATAAAAAGTGTCATTACCGGACTATGTAGAGCGTGTTTCTGTCTCGAGTAAAATATGTGCATAATGAAGTGTACTTCGTAGGGTGTTGTAAGGTTGATGCAATTACCCATTTGCGAACAAGGTTCGGTTTCTTAACGCGATCGGTTTTGCGTCGTTAGTGAAATCTGTGGGCAAAATCGTGGCACTACAGATGTATGCTACGATCCATTTTGTTACAGCCACTGCAGGGACAATTAGTTTTAGTCTAGGGTCTAGGGTGTAAAAATTATATAATTGTGAGCGTCAAACATCAATCTAGTGTCTGAGGCCAAGATCCACTTCGGTTCACTGCGCCGGCAAAAGTAAGTAGGTAAGTAAGTAAACATCAAAATAAGCTGTTCCCCGTAGTTTCCCCCGTGTTAAAGTGTTAAAGTCAAGCTATATCAAAGGGACCGCACATTTTTTTGAAAATATTTTTAGCTTCCACGTTGTAAATAATAAATATTATTGTAGAAGATTGCTGCGCTACGCAGCTTAACCAGCGTAAGTTTCGATCTCGTGGAAATATCCAGATGAAAAATAGATGTTGGCCGATTCTCAGACCTACCCAATATGTCCACCAAATCTCATGAGACGGTCTAGACGTTTCGGAGGAGTAACTAACATTGTGACACGAGAATTTATATAAGTATAATATGTATAGAGAAGAAGATATTAGTTCAGTTGACAGTTGTTTTTTTTCCTTTTATAATTCTCTGCACATCTATGCCTCGAGCTCTTCAAAGTTACACTATTACCGATATTCTATGTGCTCTAACTTTCCCTAATAATTAAGACAAATATCGGTACGCTATATAATATAATATAATTATCTATATATAAATAAATTATAAGATGCGTCGTCGGCAAGAATTAAGACATAGTAAAAGGTAGTCGTCCGATTTGACAATAATTGCAAATTTAAACTTTACTTTTAATTGTGCCGCAATGATGGCGCAGTTGCAGTTTGACCAAATGTATTTTTTATATTATTTACCAATGCTAAAAAACGTTATGGAATTTGGAACGAAAATGCATCACGTGGAGCCACAGCACACGCGACTTTTAGACGGGGCGGCCGGCGACTGCGACTGTCTCTGCAACCGGTCGCAGTAGAGTCGTGCGAGCTGCGACAGTCGTGCGACTCTCGCGACTGCATTTATACTTTTATTGATATTAATTGACATACCTTAGCGACAAAGTCGCCGCGAATGGCGTCTTGAAGTGTGCGCCCCTTGCGTCTAGTCGCTGCATTCAGCTTACCTTAGTACCTAGAGTATGCCGAACCTCAACCATTTTGGCGCAGCCTAAAGGAGCACTAGGCTTATTTTATTGTTTAGTCTCCAAGTTATTGTGTGTGTCTTTTGTGTTGTGCTCAAATAAATGTTTTCTTTCTTTTCTTTATTTCCGTGCCCAATTCGTTGCATGTTAGAAATAAAATTGTTCATGTTCATTCATTATGCATAAGCTAACATTGATCCATTCGTTTTAGAGCCTATTCGATACAAACAAAATAACCTTATTTTTCCCATGGTATAAGGTGACAAACTAGCAGTTGGAGCCATTTTCATGACTAC
>LUGF01056387.1:79675-102306 GCA_001625245.1 Calycopis cecrops | reverse complement strand
GGGCAAACGAGCAGTCGGAGCCATTTTCATGACTACCGACGCCCATTGACATCCGCATAAAGGCTATACAGATGTGCTGCCCTCCTTTCTCCTCCCACCTTCACTTCTTTTTTATAATATTAGGGATTAAAGTATGAAATTAAAAAATATATTATTATCTACACATTGCGGCCACCTAATAGGAAGGTCATTTATGCCTTTGCGATAGAACTCTGGATATCCAGATTCGATAAACTATATGAAAGCATTTTGTACTCTCCTGAGAAGATAGCTTCTTATCGCGTAGAAAATTGTCCAAACCACGAAAAAAATGGTAGTACAATTTCCTACTTTAACCCCTATTATTTCAGATAAGTACAGTACAGAGAGTAGAACTGTAGGTAATGCAGTTGGTCTCGGCCGCTGGCTGACTCAACTGATCAGGTGATACAGTTGCGTCACAGCTGGCCGCCGCCGCTGGGCCGAGACGCGGAAGTGGCTCGTGTATAACTAAGTGCGGGTCAGACCCGAGCGCTCATTACTTACATTACCTATACTAATATTGTAACGTGGAAACATTTGTTCGTTTGGCCCATGAGTGGGGAACAAGGAGGGAGACGTATCTGCGGATATGGGTGTCGGTAGTCGTGAAATTAGATCCGACTGCTTTTTGGCCCTCCTATGATATAAAAAAAATATCGATATTAACCATTATTTCATTAATAGAAACCTACACTATCAGAAAGTAACACAAATTACGATGGAACAACTTTTATATTTGATCCCAAAGAAAAGGGCACGTGTCGACTATGATCATAATATACTTATTTGCATTTATTTTTATATCGGGAAAATGAGTCGGAAGAGCGAGTGAAGAGCCCTTTAGTGGCTAACGCCCCGGATGGTTCTGGAAAGTTAAGTACTACGGTCCATACGGACAGTGGTACCTAAGTAAATATTGTTGCATAGGTATTCGTGTCTACAGTAGAAGTGGCAGATGAACCCTGTCTTCAGGACGATAAGCTCGCAGGTATCGTAATTCATCCATGCCAACATGATACCTATCTGCTTTCTACAGCTAACCGATTCCCTACACTTTCTTGGCCAAGGAACACTTATAAATAATTCTCGATACCAGGACCACAGCTTTGGTATAATAAAAATATATCTCTTCTCACTCACTGCACAGCAATCCCCACGGGCTTACAGCCCTCTAAACTTAAAATCATTCGCCGGCCATAATTTGGCTTCTGCGGACCACTGGTGGTACACGGGCCACTGGTTGGGAACTATTGAACTATAGTATGAGCATAACAAATACCAAGATTGTGCCGGCCCAATTCGGTTGCAATAGAGCAAAAGCAGCTACGAAAGAGTTCATAGTTTTTACGCCGCCTAAGAAGTTATCACTTCAAAAATGGGTGGTGTGTGGATGAAAATAAAAAGGCAACTTTTTTATGAGATTGCGGGCAGACCATAGACCTCACCTTTGCAGACGTGTTGCCGGATAATATCTCTCTATATATATAATTCTCGTGTGACAATGTTAGTTTAACCTGCATACTCCTCCGAAACGGCTTGACCAATTCTCATGAAATTTTGTGTGCATATCGGGTAGGTCAGAGAATTGGCCAACAACAATTTTTTATCTAGATATTTCTACGGGATCAAAAATCACGCGAGTAAAACCTCTGAGCGCAGCTAGTAATAATATACATATAATTTCCATAGTTTTACATAGGCACAAATTAAGACATTTCTAATCAATATTTTAAATGGGGGATCTGCAATTTCACTTATCTGTAGGCTTTAATATATTATAATGTTATGCTGATTTTGTTACATGTATACTATCTGTAAGTGTTATATAAAAATTGGATTCCTGTAAGTGGTAGTCATTTCTTTTATGATAAATCATAAGACCGTGAAAGTAGGACCTACACGAAGCTTCAAAGATAATTTTACACTTCTTTGATTACTTCTTATTAATAAATGTTCAATTCTTTTTAAATACTACTAAAGCAAAAGTAAAAGGTAGAGGTAATGTTATGCTACACTCTAGCAGTTTTAATCCGGCACGACCGGGTAGATACCTATATCTCACACTATACCATGCTTTCACGTTTCGTACGGTTTATGACTTATGAATAGCCTGTGGACGATTTAGGGAATTAGTTAATATTTCACGCAAAA
The DNA here is from genome assembly GCA_001625245.1 of Calycopis cecrops. NCBI lineage: Eukaryota > Metazoa > Arthropoda > Insecta > Lepidoptera > Lycaenidae > Calycopis > Calycopis cecrops. Next base: position 100,134 of record LUGF01056387.1, on the reverse strand, counting down.
ATTACTGAACGGATAAGATTCAAATGTGTAAAAATTAATGATCGCCATTGAGACAGACACAACTAATATAATACAGTACCTACATGATTTTATTTATGTAAATAAGTGTAATATGTATACTGTATACACAATGAGACTGCATACTCGTTGTGAACTGGTAATAACTGGTATGACGGGTGCGAGGTGAACGGATGGTAATTGAAGATTTTTACACATTAAGTTAACCCAGAAACAGATTTATAAGTCATACAAACTGTTTATTGTGGACAAAATTTGAACCCGCGACTAAAAGCGAGGACATCGCGATAGAACTCAAAGTTCCATGCCCACCATCTCGATATTCCTAAATTTAGTACTGTGCGGTATAAACGCCATTTTTATCGCGTATAACAGTACTGTGAAACCAGCTGCCTCCCTCGGTATTTCCGATCCGATACGACTTAGGGATCTTCAAGAAAAGAGCATTCCTCTTTCTTAAAGGCAGGCATCGCGTCTGCAAGACACCTAGTTTTGCGGATGTCTATGGGCGGCGGTAGTCACTAACCACCTGCTCGCTTGTACCCTATAATATAAAAAAAAGCTCTGCATACCTGAACATTATCTCATTAACACACAAACACACCTATAGGATTGTTGTCTCATGTCTAGCTGAAGACAAGCCAATGTGGTCCATTAGCATCAACTAGTAGATTAACGTGAACTTTATCATCATACTCAAGCCTTATAGATGAACCAACCAAGAGGCTATCTCAGTGATTCTCAACCTTTTTTTTGTTGAGGCACATATTTAACGATTTCAACATTTGGCGGCATACAAAGAAAAAGATAAAAATTATTTACTTACTACAACACACTGCATAAATAGTTTATGTTAAAATTTTTAAAGTATACGTATACGTATATAAGTATACGAAATACTACAATAATAACTTTTTAAATATTTTTCTTTTTAAATGATATAATTTAATAATATTAACATTAATATAGGTATATTTGCAAAATTTGGCGGCACACTTTTGAATTTTCGCGGCACACAAAAGTGCCGCGGCACAGTGGTTGAGAATCACTGGGCTATCTCACCGAATCTGTCCTAGGCTGTCGTATGTAAACTTTGGCGTAGATTTACCCTCTTGGCGTTGCCATTTGGGCGACAAAACAGATATTTAAAAGAAATAGGTAAAAGCACAATTAATCCTCCATTAAATTATAGTAGTATACCATAATTTAAAATTCCCGGTTTTCTTTTTATCTTTATTCAGATATTTTAGTATTCCAATCTGGCAACCCTAATCTCTCCTCAACAATGCATCTCTGGCTCTACGTGATACGTCTTATCATTGTCTCTGTTATAAAACAACTGGTATTTCCGGTAGGAAAGTAGAACGGATATTTCCGGTAGAACTTGGGGATCATGAATAAAAGAGCTTCCTCTCAAAGGCCGGCAAGGCATCTGGAAGACCTCTGGTACTACGATTTTTTTTTTGAGCGTCGGTGTGCACTTAAAATACGACACTTACTACGCTAATGGAAATAAGCGAGGACAAACTGACGAAAGCCTAATCCCAGGTTGTGAATATAATAAGTCTTAGAAATTGTTAAAAACCAAAATCAAAATCAAAATATTTTTATTCAAAATAGAATTTAAAAAATTGCTTTTTGAACGTCAAAAAAATTCTACCACCGGTTCAACCCTAGCCCTGTCCTGAGAAGAACCGGCGAAACAAACTCAGCGGGACTCATTTTTTTCAACCGATTCTATAATCTCACTGCGATCCATATGAGTTCGCATTTATATCTTACATATCTATATGTTAGAGAAGAAAGACCTATCTAATGAATTTGCTAGGGCTTCGAATGTATACTACACATCTGGTCGACATTAACGATGTTTGACGAAACCCATCCTAAACGGCTCAATAGCTATTTAGGTACATAACACAGCATGTATTTTACAACAGCCACGTCTCTTTCTCTTTTCTCTCTCTCTCTCTCTTCATGCGACGTTAGTTCACAGTTGGACATAGGCCACTCATTCATCATCACCTAATCCAGATGCTTCCTGCCACCCGACGAGAGACAATAGGCTCATACAACTTTTTAACTTGACATTTCCAGGGAATCCAAACTTACACGAGTGAAACCGGGCGCTAGTAGTAGTACGTAGAGTTGCTAATTCCACATTCCACGTGCTCGCATCGTAATAGATCAATCGTCAATTATTTTGATGCACGTATTTACGCGTACATAATACTCTTAAGTAACACCGGCTTAGATCGTTATAGGCTAGCTGGATATTGAATTGGCACGCTACCGTAGAATGTAGATTGTTCAAGTTTTATATTAGGTAAGAGATACCATGCCAGAATTGGGCCGGTACGATCGGGGAAGTACTTGACGCTCACGATGCTGGCGTAAAGTTGAGAGCTGTAGAGACGTGGTTGGTGGGGGAAATAACAATTGAACGGATATTTATGGGTGTCATCAAAAAGCTGCTCGTTTGCGTCTTATCCTTTAAAAATGGTTTGGTGGCTAGGTGATGACAGATGCTAGGAAGCTGGCATAAAAATGTGTTGTGGTTGTAGAAGTTATATTTATAATAATTTTAGTAGGACCATTATTTGGACTTCACGACGTCGTCCTTTGTTTCAAATATTAACTGCGAATCAAAAGGGAATTTACGACATATAAGATAGCAGCTTTATATTAAGTACTAAATAGGCTTTGTTTCACTTACCTACAGGTGAACTAAAAGCTCTGAAGATCCACCCCAAAAACATTTTAAACCACTCGTGATAAGGGCGAAACAAATGAGACAAAAGCTAGGGCTAACCAAAAAGTTAATTTTGAAGAAAAATAAGCACAAAGAGGCAATTTCTTAGATCATTTAATAATGTTCTAGGTATTATTTACATATTACGATTATTTGATTGTGAATTTCTGTGTACCTATTGTCAGTTCAAGGGGTGTTATTTTTCCATTGTCTCTCCAAATTTCGGGGTCGTGACGATAGAAATGATAAAACAAGAATCGTTAGCTTAAAAACACAGTTACATGTGGATTTTAGAAAATGTTTAAAACACGAGCAATAAAAATGCATAAAATGACCGTAATATAAAAACCTCAATATGGTAAAAAACCTGACTTGTCCTCTGATATAACTATAGAGAAGTGGTACAAGGCAGCACACCTCCTTGATGATAATTACATGAGTATTACTAACAAGTTAGTACTGTTACTAAAGTTTATACTTTTAATTAATTAATCTGGAACTAACGCTCTGGCATTGAAAAATAACGTTGAGCATTATTCTTCCTTAAAATTTGTATTAAGGCCACTAACATGTGTACCTACTTAATTAAAATTTTTGTTTAGAATTTGAAAAATGAAGTACATTCAAATAGGTATGTTTTGTAATTTTTAGTTTATAATTTTCGCAAATATATCTAATGTATTTGCATTATAATTAATTAATTTATAATTAATAACTCCTCTAGATTTAATAAACATTTGTTTTTCAATTTTACCCACTATTCATGTGAATAATAAATTACCACATTATATGTTTTGTAATTTTTAGTTGTTAATTTTCGCGAATATATTTCAATGCAAATAATAATTAATACCAACTCACCACATATTATTATCATCCAACACTTCATGTTTGCTGTCAATGTTCTGTGTTCTTTTTAATACTTGTAAACATTTCATTCAAAACGAATGTGTTCGCGGCACAAGCGCTTGAAAGGCGCGTGCGTTTGGCGCGCTTCGCGTATGAAATGAATACTTGCAGTTTCGGCCTGTCCTCTACAAAATGAATGTAAATATTTTGCGTATACGTAGAAAAACGTAGAGACTCTCACGATCAATCAGTAAGGGACAATAGTAGAATATCTTGTCCACTGGCATTGTTCCTTGGTGTTTGTCAAGGGAAAAACCGTTTGTTTTCAAGTACTGATTTGTTGGAATGCTCATTATCTGTTATTTAATTGACTATTCAATAGCGCTTACCGGCTACAACCAAAAAATGTTGAATAAAAACAAACAAATTAAAACTTCAAATATATCTATTTTGATATTTTCATCATAAATTATCACACTTATCCCACTAAAATTGGTATATTTTATATATTGTAAAGTTATACAGAAAGCTTTTGTGAAAGGTTGAAATTGATTATTGAAATATATTATGCTAAAATATGGTAGGTACGACTCTCTTGACCAGCGTGCAGCGTTTGTTATACAATATTGTAGCTAGCAAAATATTGTGTGGTTTCCATATTAGTACAGATTACATTGGTCACATTCTTTACGAAATTTATCGTCATCATCGGCTTGTTAAGGTTCACTGGTAATAACGTGAATCAAGCAAAATTACGTAAATATTAATGATATTGTGAACATGGATTTTTTTAAATCTGTTTTATTTTAAAAGGGGTTTTTATTTTATCCATATGGATACGTCAACCGCAGTGAATATTGTTATTAACAAGCGTATGATACCGTTTTAGATACTTCCATCATACTCCTCCTCCTTTCTTCTGATTAAATTCTTTGCGGATCCCAACTCCCAAGACAGATTTAGCTTATAGCTCGGACTCCCTGCGATCATATCAAAGGGTCATATAAAAAAAGAATGGTTGCCGTTGTCGATCCTGGCGACACGGGAGTAGCAGCGGTGGGAATGAGTGGTGGGCCAAATCCCGTTTAAAAAATACCGTTTTTAATTTATTTTATTGATTCGAGATTTGAAATCATTTCGTTTCATCATTTCGATCGTATTTATTTTAGTGAATGGTGGAGCCACGCTGCATGGAAGTCGATTGGGCCTGACCGTGGAGGTAGCTAGGCTGTGGCGTTTTGTGTATAATTATCCGGTGCCCCTGGAGGGGATACGAGCGTCTGCCTATCTGTATAACCTCATGTAGTCATGAAAATGGCTCCGACTGCTCGTTTGTCCCCTTGTACTATAAAAAATCCGGGGTCCGGCCATGCCCAATCCGACTGCAATGCAGTCTAGCACTGCTTGGCACTACCTACTTTGTTAAAATATTATTTACTTACTGTTACATAATACCTCGACAGCAGGCAACTTAATGCATATTTTTTTCGGAAGGATCTCTTAGAGGTGGCGGCATGATTAAACACCACCGCAACTATTCATTGGACTTACGAAGACTTAATGCATATTGCATAGTGTTGTACTTTTTATAAGAGTGATGTATTTAGAATCGAATTGTATCTACGCCACAACTGCTTAGGGTAGGTATTAATTACAGTATATATTAAATTTTATTTACGTTTTTAGTTCTTTCATTTTCCGATAGCGATGAATATAAAGTACATTCATAAGAATAGCCATATTTTTGTCATAAAACTAACATTAACAGGTTTTTTTAATCTTTTTTATAGCGTAAGAGGGTAAACGAGCAAAGCAACCGGAGCCGATTTCATGACTACCGACGCCCTGACATCTGCATCTCCGCAGATGCGTTGCCCACCTTTTTTATCCCCCCTACACAATCGACCACATTACTAACATGCCGCACGACAAGCGACATCATAGCTGTCACTTTAAGCCGTTCGTTATCGTGTAGGCGAGAGGTACATCCCCGGCCGTGCCAGTCCAATTGCCTGCCTGGCTGCCTGCATGCATGCAGCGTGGCACTAGCTCTTAGTATTCCTTATAATTATCAATCGTATTACCTTTAAAAGAAACGCATTGTAGGTAAAATCTCTTGGGACATTACAGGCCATGAAAAAAGAATCGAACTGAAATAGCGGAAATATATTATGTAAGTAGCTCAACAAATTCAATGCTATAATATCTATAGCTTGGATATGTATTTATTGTAATTAATATAACCCTTACTCATCAATTTTTATCAGCACTTTTCTAGCATTCGTCCGTGTGTATTTGAACAGTTTTTTATCATAAAAAAATTGTCAATGCATTAATGATTAAAACACGCGTTAAAGGTTAAAAGCTGCGAGAATTTCTAGCATTGTTTGTTCGTCATAAAAATATCGCAGGCCATTTAACAGCCAATTGAGCAAATGTCCGTGGCCTGGACATTTATGTTCTTATTGTACAATAATAGAAGAATTCGATAGAGATTCTGATAGAGTCTGGCATAAAATCGTCTTGGTATTCATTGACCTTTTCCACCGTTTATTTCCACTGCGCATCGGGCCCTAGCCCGGATCAAAAAGAACATACTGGGCAAATATGCTACGTCATGAATTCTATNNCCCCCCCCCCCCCCGCACCACCCCTGATGTCGCTATATTAGGGCCACATCGGGGAAAGTGGGAGGCTAGAGAGCATTCTTCGCATTCTTCTTTGATTCCAATTTACCGCGTCAAAGTAGTACCTATTAATCATAAACATTACAACAGAGAGACGCAAGCTATCCTCGTATGGTATAAAAGGTAGCGCTGCACGAATTGGCCTCGCAGTTCGCACCACTGCACCGGGGAAGTTCCTCTCGCTTACGCGATACCGGCCTAAAGTGACAGCTGTGCTGTCGCGTTTCGTGTGGTAGCCGGGGGCCAATGTAGGACGCACCTGTAGGCTGTATAACCGACGCATGGAGTCGGGAAGAGAAAAGAGGACAGCGCATCTGTATAGCCTTTATGCGGATATCTATGAGCGTCGGTAGTCCCGAAAATGGCTCCGACAGCTCGTTTGCCCTCTCATACAATAAAATAAAAATGGTCACTACGGGCTCATATACATTTGTAGTAATAATATACTACAAATGTATTCATTAACATATAACATAGGCATCAAATAGCTGCGACAGCTGGTCTCCATTTTCAGACCATATAGTACTCCATGCTAGCATGCAAGAGGTACCTCTGTCGAGAGGCTAATTACTCGTCATGGCTCTGATGATTGCGAAGTCCACGATGAAGAATACCGACTGCATTACTCACGAGGACCTCGGAAAGGATAAACGGTAAGGCTAGCCAAGGTTGAAGTGCATAGAGTAAAAGTCGGGCCTTTTCACCAAGGCCAGCCTGCCGCTGGAGGGATCCTGTTGCCTGCGGATCAGGGAGCCCCTAATTATAGTGGCTGAAGGCATCTGCAGGGATTCAATCGGTATGGCACTAACTGTTGAATCCGACATAGGTCTAGGGGCCACCGGGGCTCCTAGGTATCATACGTAAATGTATTCCCTGCGTCAACAACACTAATAAGGCAATCGTGCCAAACCGCATCAAAAAATTTCGCCTTTATTAAGAGTAAAAGCAAACATATAGTTGATGGAATGTATTGTCAGTCCTTGATGGAAATCCCATAGACTTAATAAAAAGTAGGAAATCCATGTTATAGTTTTGTTAAATAATATACTTTTTTATGCTATTTCCACTTTTTATTAACTAAAATTACACTTAATACGACCGGTTATAGTAAACAAATATAATAATATTGCAGTAGCAGTTTTCTAAGGCGCATAGTATTTTATGCACTTCTGAAATAAGATAAAAAAAAATTCTAAAACCCTAGAGCGCGTTGGACTCGCACGCCGAGGGTAACGGACCGACGGAAGGTACAAGTATGACAACCTGTGAAAGGTCATAATTAATTAAACCTGCACTCGCTTTATATGAAACAAATTACGAATGTCTGTACTGGTTTTTTTTTTCTCTTTTTTTTAGTAATAAATCATAATTTACCTACCTACTTTCAGAGTTACTCCTATATGTGTACTGTTAGCTCCTAATACGGCTTAAAGCTGCCATATTCCATTATTCCAAGTCACCTAGAAGGACCCAAGGAACCGTGCAATCTATATTTAATATTGAGGCAGCACTTTGGCTTGAATGTATCGCGTCCTATTGTAAATTTTAAGCATTACATTATTTGTAAGTAAAAAAGAAATAGCAATGACATACCTACCGATATTTTATATTGAAATATATTTGCTTATTTAATTAGTTTTGGCTAATAAACTTCAAGTAAAAATATGTACTTAAGCGAGTATTTCCGTCAAATATGCACATAATCGGCTGTTTCGGCTGTACCTTTTGATTGCGTCGACATATGCGACATATAATAATGTTTTTTAAGCTTTTCTAAAAGCTCAAAAAATAATAAAATAAGCTTTTCACATGAAACTTTTATTGCCCACTAATAACGTCACTTGACAATTATATGATACACGTATTAAAACTTGTCGCGAGATTGGTCAGTGTAGATAGAAAGTAAATTAAAGAACTGGATCTGATTGAATTTAATTTGTAAAATGTTCAAAATAAGTTATTGAAAGTACTTAATTGCGACGAGCTTTTATAGCATATAAATTCTTGAGTGACATACAATGTTATAATTGGACAGTAAAAGTGTGGTAAAAGTATAAAATGAAAAGCTTAATTTATTGTTTTCAGTGCATTTAAATAAAAGCTTCTTTAAAAAAGTATTATTTTTTTTGTGATAACATGAATGAAACTGGTGCAAGAGCAGCCATATTTGCTGTTGTATCAGTTGGTTAACGTCGCCGTATCCATTACCTCAAAAGTGCCTTAAGTGCCAAAAGTACCTTCTACTAGCGGGCCACGTATGTATACATACGTGGCCCGCTAGTTCTAACTCTTATTTTAAAACTGGTAACTTACCTACCCATAACCTACTGAAAATGGATGAAGCCCTCTTTCTCCATTCTCTTAGGCCCTGGGCATTACGTATTCACTTTTGAGGTAATGCTGCCTGATAATATCAGATATTTTTGCTGCGTAAGTGCAGACAGATATTATTGAACTCGTTCTTGGGACAGATATTTTTGCTGACCTGCCCATAGTAATATATTTATGCTCGTGACTGTACCTCACGTCTAGCCCACATGATACCAGCGTGAGGAGCTATGCTGGCGCGTTTCGTGCGGTTTTGAGTAGCATGTGGCCCATAGGAGAGGAGAAAAGGACGGCAATATGTCTGCGTAGGAGTTGTGCGGATGTCTATGGCCTATGGGTATTGGTAGTCTCGGACTCTACTACCTCCATATAATAAAAAAAATGTAAAGGGCATTCTTAGTTTATAGTTCCTAAATAAATGGCCCATTTTATTTAAAAGAATTTATTTTTTTGCGAAAAAGAAAATATTTGATGAAGTTCACTATCTATCCAATGTATTTACAGTAACATGCGACAATAGACGAAATTATAACTAGAACATTTTACAAATAGATTCTATTAACATACACCAAAATAAAGGAATATATCGATTTTATTATATATCATTAGATTATGATCATATAAACACTTCAAGGCATTTGCCCTTTTTACGTTTAGTCTGAATATTTTAATAATGATTTTATAAAAATCACACTAAACAATAACAAGAGTATTAAGTATAAAAGGACCACACTACGACTGTCTTCAAAAAGAACAACCATTAGTGAATTTAGATATTTTATTACTATCTGATGGCTTAGATGGACTTAGACCAGTATCAAATATTCATTTTATTTAAAAAATACTTACATTGTAGAAGTATTCAACATTTATACTTATAACACATATCTAATATGTCATGTACACAGTACAGAACAACTGATGTGGGATTTTATATCTCAAAATGTGATTTCGTAACCAATAATATTATCTATCTATACATATAATAAAACAGCAAAATCCGTGTGTCTGTACATTGAATATATTTACGAAAAACTAATTGGGCGCGATGTTAAAATAGTATTAGAAAACTTTTCAATGTTTTTTAATTTTTTTGTCTGTCTATTTGTCTGTTTATCCAGGCTAATCTCGGAAACTCTGGGTGGATTCGAATAAAACTTTTTGTGGCGTATAGACAGGTGCCTGGTTAACATATTTACTGTGGGAAAATCGCTCATTCCTACGGGAAAGTCAGTAATTATACTTTACCCGACTGATTTGAAAGAAGCAAACAATAACAAATCACTTTGATTATAATAGAACCACGCCACGCGAATGAAGTCGCCGGCACCAGCTAGTTTTTAGTGTTTCTTAATTTGGCACATAAAGTCTGCAGTATGAAATAGTTACATATTTCGTATTTATAGCAGCAAGTAACAATAGCTTGTGCAGTTAAAATTTCTTACTTAAAGCGAGTTTTCGAATCTAATCTTACCACAATAAGATAATCTTACAATCAGATTTATCACAACCCAATATGTGAGGTTTCATAATAAGTACCTAGGTTACTGAAAAAAAATGATAAGATTGTCACTCTTCTTTTATGTACCATGACTTGCTCATGATCATGCGATAGACGTTAAGAAGCTTAGGCCGATTTCATAGGTTCCTTTTAAAGTCACAAACCTCTAAGGAACTTAATATCATATGTCTAGAAAGTTCAGGTTCCAGTCAGGAGTTGTTAATAAGAATAATGGTAAATAAAAATCGAATAGATACTTCACAATTCAATAGTAATGTGTGAGACCTCCCCTTAGTTTTTATGTAGAATTTTTGTGGACTGCTTTCGTCTTGCATAACAACCTCAATGAGTATTATAGATCATAAGGTCAGATAACGTTTACCTGATATAAACGTACATGTAAATTGCTAGATTAAATTTTCAGGCACTTGAGGAAGAGTGTAGACTGACTTATAAAGGGGACCCTTTACATATGCCCCCTTATTAATAAACATAGAATAACTTTATCCAAGGAATAACCTAGCATTTAACTGACATCTTTCAAATTTCATAATAAAAAATACATAAAAAGTATGGAATTTGACAGATGTCAGTTTATTACATACTAGGTTATTACTTGACTGATGACTGCCTCGTGGTCTAGTGGTAAGCGTGTTCAACCACAGACGTGAGGTCCTGGGTTCGAATCCCGGGTCGGACCAAAATGTTATTGGGAATTTTCAATTTCTAATAATAGTCCGGAGTCAGGAAGTTGGCGGTGACACACCCCCGTGCCTCGGAGAGCACGTTAAGCCGTCGGTCCTGCGCCTGATCTCTCACCGGTCGTGTCGGATTGCCGTCCCATCGGAATATGAGAGTGAGGGAATAGAGAGTGCACTTGTGTCTGCGCGCACAGTTGTGCACTATAATATGTCCTGCGCATCTGGCTTGTCTCTATAGAGACGGCCGCCGTAGCCGAAATCGGCTAGGACGATATTATTATTATTATTACTTGAATAAAGTTATTCTATGTTTATTAATAAGGGGGATGAAGCCCATAGTAAATACCACCTTTACTACGTGGTTTATCAAGATCTTCCTCTCAGGGATTTGACAATTCTCTTCATGTATAAGATTTGCCCCTATCCTTCAACCGACTTACGGTTACTACAGGAAGCCCCAGCCAATGACTAATGTAACATAACACAAGTTATTACTATTTGAAATTATATAAATTTTATTGCACAGTTTAAAAACGTTACACATTTCGTAGAGCATTTATATGGTTGTGTCACTTCCTCTGCCGGCACCATAACTGTTATACATAAATGTAAATAATTTGAATTTATCAAATCATTTCATCATGATCATTAATCAATTTGTTTTTCACAACGTCGAATCAATCTCATTGATTCGATTTTTAGATATTTTAACATGGTTTTTGTGTTTGCAAGATGACTTTATTAAATAAAAAACCAAATACAGCTGGCGAATTGCGGCGTTTGTAAGAAAAAAATGACTTCAGCTTACCTGAAGTCATTCTTATATTCAAACGTGTTTCATAATACTTTTTCATTATTAAAATTTAAAGAGTTTAATATATTTTTGCGATTACATTTAAGTATATTGGCACATCAATGGCACTATAGAACAAAACATTTTCTCTTTTTTTTTTCATTAAGCATTCATATTTTATGTTTCTATTTACTAAGAACAATTTCATATACCTACGGATAAAAATAAATCTACTTATTTATTAGATGCATTGAGTTAAGTAAATAAGAATGACCAGCAGCATTTGTAAAGAAGAAAGAAATTCGAAAACGTTATTATAAATGGGGGTAGCCCACTTTTAATAACGTTTTCAATTTCTTTCAATAAACATTATGACATTTATAAAAGCTTATCAGACGAAAACGCCATACGGCTATGAGATACCAGTATGCTGGCATTCGTCTTAATGTAAATTGTGTTTTCTTAGTTTTTTTCTCGTACAAGCACTCGTACAGACAAATATCTTACAAAATATTCGATGATCTAACGCAATCAAACTAGCACCCGTCATATTTACTCAACACAAAGTTCAAGTGAGGTACGGTGATCACAAAAAGATCTCGTCGACGAGTTTCTTGTCTATGACCCGGTGCGGCTTCGGCCTGGACTTGCGCTGGCTCTTCCGCCGGCGGTACAGCCTCGCGTTCAGCTGGTACAGCTCCGGCGAGAGCGAGCACTGCACGTTGAACCACCAGTCGCAGGAGGCCACGCCCTGCGAGAACACCGTGCCGTTGGGGCACAGGAACGACGCCTGGCGCCCGTCTATGTCGCAGTAGTGCCACGCTGGAATGGCAAGTTGAAACATTAATACAATTACTTAAAAAGAAACACTTCTCCCCCTCCGTCAGAGGGGGGGAAAGGAGGACACCCGCTGTCCTCCTGGCCAAGTATAACCTATTAATCACAATATTCCGGTTTGCCTCCTCCCAGATTAGCTGGGAAAGAAGGGGGGGTCTGCACCCCCATCAACCACAAATTACAGAGGCTCGAGCTACAGTGGGCTCTCAGTCTGCTAGCGTATATTGTACCTAAAAAAAAAAAAAACACTTCTAAAGGGCGTCTCAACACGCATTGGGCGCTCAATACAAGTGATAACTTAAAGTTATCTGAGTTGAACTATTTATGAAATTCATTAACTTTAGAATGAAAAGCTCTTTTCTTCGGGTTCTCTAAGTATCATAAGGCGTTAAGAGTTAAATTAAGAGCCATTAAATAAAATTCTACCGGAGTACTTAATATATTCATAGCGCGCGCCTAAACTTTTTCTTATGGAGTAAACGCCAATAATTAACTTACTATAATTAAATAACAAAAAAGGTAGAATTTGTAGCATTAAACGGGAATGTGGATAATGACAGGACGCCACCCTTTTACATCGTGTGTTACGAAACTAGGAAACGCGCGCCAGATGCGGCTTCATCATAGCTCCGTACACAGCCAGTCGTAATTATTATCTTAAAATTGAACCCCCCTTTTTGACGTTGACGCTCTTAAATTATATTTTTTCTCGACGTTTCAGAAATATGAATAATTTTCCTTAGGAAAATGATGACTGTCCTGTGAGTATAGTGGTATGTAGGTATCTTTCTTTCGCTCACATGATACTCTCGTAAAAGTATCCCAGTGATTACATGACGATACCTAGTCATAAAAATAGCTTATGGTCTGATTTCGAAAAGTTCCCACCGGAGTTATGCAAAATAAGGGTTCCGTTTTTTCTCTTTGAGATACGGAACCCTAAAAATAACAAAAAAAAATAAAATTTTAAAAATTAACAGACGAATTGATCCTTCCTTTTTGACGGTCATAAAAATTGCTACATTATTGCTCAAACAGATTATTATTCTTTCATTGTTTTCGAAATTACAAAAAAAAACTGTTCAAAAAATGCTAGATTCGCTGGCTACCTATTAGCGCTATTATCTCACAGATTCTCGAACTAATAAATACTAAGCACTTTGTACATCATCTTCAGATACAACAAATGAGTCATGCAAACGAAAAACAATAGATGGATCCTAATAAAAAAGTTGCCATAATTGCAGATACAAGTCCGGTAGACAAATATGATCATCTAACATCTTTGACTTCCGTGTATTTTATATTACCCTGGTGACCTTTGTGAATCATCAACCCATCCCACATCCTCATCCCACAAGGTCACTCCCACCAGACGATAAACTGTAGATCACGAAGCGATTTATCCCACTATCTCAGATCTGTAATAACTTTGCATGTCTGTCAGTCTAAATGTTATTCATAATTATATATAAATGTAATAACCGGACGTGTGCGAGTCGGATTCGCACAAGGATGGTTCCGCATCAATCGAGGGTACGAGCAGAACAAGTTGTATAAGTTGTAAAATTGTATTCACCGGTGCTTACTGCTTACCCCGCTAGGGAACTGAGGAAGGTGTATAGTTGTTACATCCCGTATGAAAATAACTTTACATATAAGTTTTAATCAGTTTTTCTTTTTTTTATGGTATAGGAGGGCAAACGAGCAGTCGGAGCCATTTTCATGACTACCGACGCCCACAAACATCCGCATAGGGGCTATACAGGTGCGCTGCCCTCCTTTCTCCTCCCACCTCCATGGGCTACAGGCTACTTACACACCGCACGAAACGCGACAGCACAGCTGTCACTTTACGCCGGTCTCGTGTAAGCGAGAGGTACCTCGGGGAGGTCGTGCCGGCCCAATTCGACTGCATGCACGCAGTGTGGCACTACCTCTTTACCAGTGTTATAATTATAATTTACCCAGTTTTAGTATTTATTGTTATAGAGACAACAGAAATACATAATCTGTGAATATTTTAAGTCTAGTTACCACTTTTCATTAGATACACTCTAAGGACAGACAGACGGAAAAATGACTTTTAGTATTAGGGATTTTTTTGTAATATAGGTAGCATGAAGGGGCAAACGAGCAGTCGGAGTCATTTTGATGACAACTGACGCCCATAGACATCCGCGTAGAGGTTATACATATGCGTCGCTCTCATTCCTCCTCTACCCTCCATGGGCCCACACCGTACGAAACGTGACAGTGTAGCTGTAGCTACGCCCGCGCCAGTATCGTGTAAGTCGGTGGTATCTGGTACCTCCCTGGTCGTGCCATGCATGCATGCAGAGTGGCACTACCTCTTAGTCAAGCTTATTTTTAGGATACGGAACCCTAAAATTAATGTTTCAAAACAGAAGTTCTCGCATCATTGGCCGTGACCCCTTTAACAAATGAACTAACCGCTGATTAGAAAAGATAATTAACACATAAGCTAGGTATGCGGCTAAGATTGATGGCCGCAATAATATTATGACTGTTAGTTATTAAAGAACAAAATAATATGATTACAGGATGTAAATCTATACTAATACTATTACTAATACTAACCCTACTTCCTACTAATATTATAAATGCGAAAGTTTGTAAGGATGTTTGTTACTCTTTCAGACAAAAACTACTGAACGGATTTTCATGAAACTTTACTGTAATACCTATAGCTTTCATATCAGAATAACATAATAAGTTAAAATTTATAGGGATTTTTTTATAATCCGAAATCCACGCGGGCGAAGCCGCGGGCGGAAGCTAGTAGCATATAAAGCTGAAGAGTTTGTTTGAACGCGCTAATCTCTGGAAATACTGGTCCGATTTGAAAAATTCTTACAGTGTTACATATAGTTAGACCATTAAGCGATGAAGGGTATAGGCTACTTTTTAACCTACTGCGGTATAAACGAATTCACGTAAACGAAGTTGCGGGCGTCCGCTAGTGTCATCTAATAAAACTATTTTAACGGATTTTGTCGCGGTTTATTTCAAGGTTAGATACTTCAGACACAACAGCGGTCGGAAACACGCGACCCGTTTACTTGTGGCCCGTGCAATCCTACTAATATCATAAATGTGAAAGGTTGTATGTTTGTATGTTTGTTTGTTTGTTACTCCTTCACGCAAAAACTGCTGAACCGATTTTCATGAAATTTAGCACACACATAGAGAGGAAATTGAATTAACATATAGAATAGTTTTTATGCCGAAAAAATGTTCCTATGGGATGCCATGGTATGATTTTCTATTTTCCACGGAATCAAAATTTACGCGAAATTTATTTTAAAACCGCGCAGCTAGTAAGTTATAAATATCAAAATTATACGTAGGTGTATTGCTCTTCTAGGGTTAATATCACAAGTGCGGTCCTCGTTTAGTTTATTTTTCCGCCTTGTGACCCGCGCCTGCCAAAAGGTTGACGACCGCTGCTTTACAGCTACCATTTTCACTAGTGGACTGAAGCGACTTTTTACGAATGAGTAAACGCATCTACAGCGCACGCATCTACGCAAAAAAATTCGGTGTGCGAGTTCGAGTCGCACACTTCCGCGTAGTCATGTGAGTTTTTTGAGTGCTGGCCACCACGCGTTGTCGAAGGCGCCCTCTATGTCCAGCGATACCATTATAACAGAATTCTTTTTACGGATTTCCGTTTTAACATGTTTCAGCAGGTCATACAGGGCGTCTTCGGTCCCGCGCTGTGGCATAAGCCCGTATTGTTTTTGGCTAAGGGTTGGAAGTATATGCCACTGAAGTCGTCCCACTATCAGTTTCTCTATCGTTTTCCCTAGCATTGAGAGCAGGCCTATCGGACGGTAGGATTTTGGGCTAGTGTAATCTTCTTTCCCAGGTTTCGGTAGTATGACTACATGGGCTATTTTCCACTGTTTAGGGAAGTACGGAATAGATAGGCATCTATTAGCAATTGCCATGAATATCTTCCACTCACAGCGGATTACTCTGGCGCAGATATCTGACGTGAGCCCATCCGGTCCCGGGGCTTTTTTAGGATTTTGGGCTTTAAGCACATTCTCGACTTCAGCCTCTGTGAACGGAGGGTCGTCTTCCTTCATATTTTCCCATTCCTCTGGGGAGAGTAAGTCCGTACTAGATCGTAGTTGGGTGTGGTATGGGGTGTCGGTCTCCAACGTGTCCTCAGGATATAACGTGCTAGCCAGGAGGTCGGCGGATTTTTTTGGACTTAGCGTCATGCCATCGGATCCTCTAAGCAGCACCTCTTCCCGCCTTTTAGATGTATTCCTGATAACACGATAAATCCCGTCCCACATACTTTCTCCTTCTTGTTTGGAGCAAAACTCTTTCCAGCTCTGGGTTTGGGCCTCCATTGACTGCTCGGCATAATATAGTGTCTTGGCATCTCGATATTCTTGGACAACATATTCGACCCGATGGGGTGCTGCGTTCCTTATTCCTCTTTTTTTTCGGAGAACGTCTTTTTTTAGCAGTTCTAGCTCATCCGACCACCAGGGTGGGGTTGCTTTTACTGGTTTTTTGCCTAGCTTCTTGATTGCCTGTTCACAGGCTTCAGTTATTGAGTTTGTGTAGGCTTCTATTATTTTATCCATTTCCTCACTGGTACCAGCCTCCGTGATGATATTGGTTGTTAGGTTCCTCGCTGCTAATGAAGAACGGAACTGGTTGTCGAATAGTAGCCAATCTGCCCGCTTGGTGTTGTATACTCTGGTCGTTGAAGCGGTTATTGGTAGTAGTCTTTCGCCGAGTTCCAGAGCATACAACACGGCGTTGTGGTCTGATGTGGTTATACCCCGACTCACTCTCCAACCCTGTATTTTATCCAATAGCGAGGTGCTGCATGCCGTTATCTCCACTATACTTGTGTACATTCGGCCCTGCCTGTACTCCTCGAAGGTTGGTGTGTCCCCAGTGTTAAGAATATGGTAGCCCATCTCATCCAAGAAGGCACTGAAAGCTTCACGCGTTTTAGAGAAAAAGGTCTTGACAGACGTACAGACAGACGGACAATAAAGCGATCCTATAAAGGTTCCGTTTTTTCTCTTTGAGATACGGAACCTTAAAAAAGACATAATCGCTGCGCCAGCGAAGGCGGCGATAATAAATACAAACCTATAAAAAAACCTTGGTTTTATTAAATCCTATCCCATTAATATTATAAAAGCGAAAGTTTGTATGTTTGTTTGTTACTCCTTCACGCAAAAACAGTAACATGGATTAACATATATGATAGTTTTTGTCCTAAAAAATGTTCCTATGGGATGCCATGGGATGGTTTTCCACGGAATCAAAATTTGCACGGGTGAAAGCGCGGGGCGCAGCTATAACTACATAAACCGAGATAAAAGTAGTTTTATTGTAATCAGCGGTGTGTCAGTTTTAGGTGGCCCAGCGGGAGCGAGGGGGGAAGTGGGAAAACGCATCTGTATAACCTCTATGCGGATGTTTATGGAAATTGGGAGACACCCATAAATATATCTAGACTAAGATAAAAGAGAGATAACTAGATATCTTACCATGTACTTATATGAAACTTATCCTGCTAGGTGTAAGACACTCAATTATCCTACTAATATTATAAATGTGAAAGTTTTTATGTTTGTTTGTTTGTTTGTTAATCCTTCACGCAAAAACTGCTGAACCGATTTTCATGAAATTTGGCACACAAATAGAGACTAGAGAGTAACTTGGATTAACACAGGAGATTTTTATCCCGAAAAAATGTTCCTGTGTTAATGTTCCGATGGGATTTTATATTTTCCACGGGATCGAAATTTACGCGGGTCAAACCGCGGGGCGCAGCTAGTATAGTATAAGTGTCTTGCAGCTAACAGGCTATATCATATCTATATCGTATCTATGTCGTACATATTTAAGGTCTAGTCGCGGACCAGTAATCATTTGCGTTTTTGGCATTTACAAAGAGTAATAACTTATACATCGTATTCATATAACAAAGCATAATAAATCATACATTCACAGTAAAATCCTTGTTCTTGGGATCCGGCATACATTTCTATAATTTTATATATTATTTTGTGAAAACAGGTTGTAAAATGTATTATAATTATTATTAAATGTGTCAAGGAGGTCGTTTATTCATTTTTGATTTCTTATATTGTATTGTATTTACATTATTAAATTTATAATACTTATTAGTATTATTTTGTGTAGCATTATTTTATGTTATACTTATTGTTATTTTCAATCTATATTATCATTTTAAACTTGCCTCTCACTGTATACCGGAAACCTCATTACTAGGGGTACGTAAATTTCGCAAATAAAAAATCGTGATTTCGCATTAAAAAAAACTCAAAATAGAAAATTTCGCATTTATTTCGCAAAAAAAAAATAGTGTTAAAAATTCAATTAAAGGCTAACATTGTTGTAATTTCTACATTTTCATCTTTCATTGTTTGCCTGCGATCAGTAACGACAATGTTGTAGAATGTAGATACTAAATTACCTCTCGGCATCAACACTATTGACAGGGCAATTGAGACATTGAACAGCTGCTTTTGCAAATCCAGGGTAGCAAGATTTTATGCAACTAAAACTCGCATTACATCCACAGGAGTTTCTTGACCGACCAATATACGTAATAATTGTTAGCGCGTCTGATCAGCATTTGAATGAAAGCACGTAACGTAAAAAGGTGCGAAAGTATTTAATTTTCAAATTTCGCTTTTATCGCAAATAAAATGCAGATTTCGCTTTTATCGCATCTATTTCGTAAAAACGAAATTTACGTACCCCTACTCATTACCAATTACCACTTATTTACCAATTGTTTTATTTATATTCACACACCGTTCATACGGTAGAATGTATAGAAACATAATCATTTGTAAATTACCTACACCTGTAATTACTATGTTCGTGTGAATAAATAAATAATTGTTTGATTTATTAATTATTAACTTGAAATTTGTAACAATACAAAAAATCCCTTCTTCCCTTCACTTTTCACGTAAGGAACCCCTTACGTGAAAAGTGAAGTGAAGAAGGGATTTTTAAAAATTCAACCTCTAAGGGGGTGAAGTTATTTATCATATGCCGCGGTCGCACACTGCACAGCTAGTAATAAATAATATTTATCCTTGTAGGCACGTGAAAGTTTCTATCCACCTATGTTTGTTGTTCTTTAACGCCGAAACTGCTGAACGGATAATTGGCACAGATATAGTTTACAATCTGATTATTATTTATTCACTTCTCTCTCTTCCAGGGAAAACTCCTTGGGATAGTCCTCACGCAGATGAAACCACGAGTCACCAGAGCTGGATTATAATCTGGCAGAGGCTCTAGAGTAGTTAAGAAGGGACCCCTTTTATGGATGAAAAATGCCTCAAAGCCTTACGGGTATAGAAGCTGCAGCACCACTAATCCCCAACCTTAATCCGGATATGGGTACCTACTACCTACAACTAGAAATACATATTGTTATGACGAAAAATAAAGGAGGAATCCGAAATGGAGGTTAGTTTTACCCCTACCTAACTAACCTCCTTTTCGGAAGCAGTGAATTGTGATTCCTAGTAGTACAATAAGAATATGCATTGAATATTGTTGATTGATGACCCAATGTCATCATATTACATATCACGCTACCACAGGCTGTAAGGTCAGGTGTTAGATAACGGAAACTGAAGTTGAATATTCATG
Source organism: Calycopis cecrops (assembly GCA_001625245.1). Classification (NCBI taxonomy): domain Eukaryota; kingdom Metazoa; phylum Arthropoda; class Insecta; order Lepidoptera; family Lycaenidae; genus Calycopis; species Calycopis cecrops. The sequence goes on along the minus strand of LUGF01056387.1, from coordinate 79,964 downwards.
ATACATATGCTAATAGGCATTTACATCTATCATACAAATTGGCCTTGGCGGGATTTGAACCTGCGACCTGTAGGTGTCGTGTCATCAGATAACCTTTCCCAAGAACATATCGAGCACGTATTGTTCCTAAAAATAGAAGTTTTATAATAATTAATGGAGCGTTCAAATATTACGTAAGTCTCAATATGTGGAAACATGTAATTGGTATTTAGTTAATTTTAAAAGTAGTAATTTTAAGTTGTAATGTTAGACGTAAAATACTGTTTGTTTTCCTAACAAAATAAAGTAA
>LUGF01056387.1:54027-69355 GCA_001625245.1 Calycopis cecrops | reverse complement strand
AAGAGGAGATGCGGTGTGTCGTTGTCGTCCTCCCTGTCCTCTGCGGCCGTTTGATGGTTGGTCGCGGATGGGACCGGCCAGTGCCGGAGGTCCTCCACCCGTCCCTCTGAATCAGCAGATGGCGGCGTGGATTCGGACGACCGGCGAGGTGTGCTCCGTTGGAGCATTGGGACCAGGGGTTGGGATGGGAACCTGACCCCATTGCACGGTTCCATCGTGGAGTAAGGGACTGTTCAAAGGCAGCCGGACAGTCCCTGGGGAGGAAGAATCTGGCCTTCTCACCGAGGCCAGCCTGTCGCTGGAGGCGCCCTGTTGCTTGTCTAGTCAGTAGGGGCGTACCAAACGCCGAGCCCGACACAGGCCCGGTTTCAGAGCCACCCAGGCTCCAGGGTATCGTGCGTAAATGCATTCCCCTGCGAAAACAAAAAAAAAAAGGTACTACTATACTGCTGTCCTATTATGATCATACAAATGTAATAAATGCAAACATATAAGTATATAATAAATAAACATAATGTTTGTTCCTCTTTCACGCAAGAACACTGAACGAATTTGAATCAAATTTGTCACAAATATAGAACAATGGAATAAAAATTATTTTTTAGGCAAAAAATAAAATAAATTTTAGGCATAAAATACACGGGTTAAACTTCAGAGCAGAGCTTGTAAGATCATTAATTCTCAATAGGACATTTGCAAAATACAAATAGTTTGCCCTTGGCACCCCGCCCTCAAATTTGCCACTAGACAATAAGTATTATCGCGGCCTAAAACACGAGAAGTTGCGTGTCGTTTTCGGCCACATGACAATCAATGCCTTATGTGTAGCAAAAAGATTAATTAGTTTATATAATTTGTGAACGCAGGTAAGCCTCGGTTGGTCGAATGGACTGACTCGGGCCTCCAATTTGGAAGTCCATGTTCTAGCCCTAATTTGCCTATGAGTTTTTCTATTACATTTTCTTTTCGGATTTTCCACCTAATTTAGAATTCTGCCTGGTTTCTGCTGGGTTGCAGAGGTCAGATTTCTATCAATGTCAGATTTGGTCCTGATCCTGAAACTGTCATCCTGGTTACCCCGACCCCGTTATCATCTAATATATAGGGTTAAATTTAGGTCACCGGCCAAATTTTAAAATTAGGTAGTAAACATCAATCCCTTGGATGTGTTTTAAATTGCATCGCCTAATTGTAACATTTTATTAAATAAAAACCTATTTTAAATGGTCCTTAAAAATACATCGATCGTTGTTCGCACACGAAATGTATCGACCTCAAGGCTCAAACTGCTGACGAACGCTAGGCCCGTATGGCAACACTTCAAAGACATAAGATTCAGAGTTCATTGCTACTGGCGCCGAACTGTGGAATAGTGCGCGCCGAGTTAGTTGTCTACACGATAATATTTTTAGTGTACGACAAAACAAAATTTTATAAAAAAATTTTTTTTTTTTTTATTTCATATATCGAATGTATTAACTATATGTATTAGATTCTGAAATCAAATCTGAAAATTTGGCCGGAGACCAAAATTTAACCCTGTAGAAACGGAAAAGTAGAAAATCTGAACTCTCTGTTCTAAACGATTCAAATCAAAATATCTTAATATAGTTTAACAAATTACTTGTATCAATCTGGTATACTGGTTACTAATATTTCGATCGAGAGTCGTACTATAATTTGACATTTCAAATTCACACGTTTGGTAACCGACCGGACGTACCAATTGACCGAGGCCTTTTGCTGAGGTTATCGAGGTGATAAATGAATGGATGTAGAAAATAAGAGAAATTATGACAGGAGTAGATGATCGAGGTTGTAATGAGGTAGTGCCACGAGTAGATCCTCTATGCCAACGTCTACGAGCGTGGGTGGTCATGAACATGGCTGCCATTGCTCGTTTGCCTAATTATTATATAACTTTATGTTAGTAATAATAGGGTTCCGTTTTTACCCTTTGAGCACGGCACACTAAAAAGTAGAGAAGCCTTTGGTAAGATGTATAAGCCGTAATAAATTATGATAATAAAGTTAGCTTTCACGCATATAGTAGAGTTTAACGCAAATTATGTAAGTGACTTCTTCCATCGCCCACACAACTTATGTTACAACACCGGATATAACACATATGTTTATTGATATTCAGTCTTAACAAACAAATAAATACTATATCTTCTTCATAATCAACAAGTATTTAGGTACTTGTTACGTTTCCTGTGCCCTTTTGGAGGGGGAAGTTGAAGGTGGGCAACACTCCTGCTTATTGGAGCTCCGGAGTCCATCATCAGGTGAAATTTGCATTTGCTATGTCCCCCCTGCAAACTGACAAACTTAGAAACTGTGCCTCTATATAATATTAGTATTTTAAGTTACAATACTTGAATTTATTGTTCCATGAATAAAGCCTACTTTTAATAAACTACAAAGATGTATTGACAATACATATAGACGATGTACTTTTAATATATATGTTTTTTTTTATATAGTATAAGGGGGGGCAAACGGGCAGTCGGAATCTGTTAATGACAACCACCGCCTATGGATATTCGCATGTTTGTTATGGGTCCCCGGCTGCTTACAAACCGTATGAAACGCGATAGAATAGCTCTGGCTTTACGGTAGTATCATGTAAACGAGAGGTACCTCCCCGGTCATTCAATGCAGCATGGCACTACCTCTTACAAAAGGGTGATGTTCTTTCATACCTGGGTGGCATTCTCTTAAGTTTTCGTCAATGTGTAAACGGCTATAGGTAAGTTCAACTCTTTCGTAATGGTAAATGGCCTCTATTTCAAAACGTATTAGTTGGATCGTATTGAATATTTGCTCTCACGTTTACTTGTATATTTTGAATTCTATCCGACATTCTAAACATAACAGATAATAATAAATTATCAAGAGAATAATAATGTAGCAGGAATATTGGGTGCGAAGAGAAGATCGTAGTCACGGTGTAAATAACTTTTACTAGTGTTAATCTTAATTAGGTATTTCTTAAAGAACAAGGGCTTCGAAATCTCTGATAGAATCCTTATGCGTCTTCATTTGTTATTAATACAGATACGAAACATAAATTAATATGGGTCTTCAATCTTCATATGTTATTAATACAGATACGAAACATAATATATTATAAATTAACGATAAAATTTGTATGGGAGTTCGCCATTGTTCTTTAGGCCACGGTCAAGAGTGAAATAAGATCACCTCACCCGTGACCGGAGTTGCTGCTTCTGAAACGTCGGGGTAGTAAAATACTTAAATAAACCGAGATAAAATCCGTTGAATATTACAATAATGTTAATCTTAAAAAAAGATTCAACATTTTCGTCGGAAGCACTAATGCTGCTTATTGGGAAATGCTCGGGTCATTGTTCTGATCATCTCTTCTTTACTACTTGCTTCATAACGTACGTCTAAGGAAGAGAATGCCCCAGCTCTTTTTTGTCCTTATTATTTAACTAACGGGCTTCGGTTATTCACTGCGATTCTGGGGCGAATCGGTAGTCCAATAATCTACATGAATATTATACAGATGTAGTGTTTCTTAGTTGGGTTGAACGCGCTAATCTCAGGAGTTAAGGTCTAATTTGAAAAAAATGGTCCAGTGTTAGATAAGATGTCACATATCGAGGAAAGCTATAGAATAGGCTATACCTAATAAGTATACAACACCATGCTACGCATCATGTGACTGAAGAGAGCGCAGTACAACGACATGACAGAGTTGTGGTTTTCTTCGCTTCCACAGCAGAAGTTCCAGTTAGGAAAAAAAGAAATAAAAGGAAGACGTGAACCGCGACGATCGCAGCCAGATATAATTAAATTTTAATAAAGTGAACTTTACTTAATTATTTATCTCTTATCACTAGAAGAAGTTACGTTATCATTGAAGAGCATTCACTTGGTTGTGTTGTAATAATCTATTACCAGCGTAAAATAAATTCACACAAACTCCCAAGGTCCGCTTGAAGAGAAAAGAACGTTATGTTATACAATGATATAATAGAGGACATCTTCAGATTCATCAGGTATGACCATTATTTTTACAGATTTATCTAACGTAAAGCAAACGTAACAATCATTTCAAAAAATGCAATATCTATATAACTAGATTTGTTTTAATTACAATACATAATGCAATTAAGTATTATAACTTATAAATAATCACGAGAACATGTTAAAAGCCTAATTGAGTTTGGTAAAATATTTTCAGTCTAAAAAACACATTACTTCATTATGTTTAGTTTTGAGCATTACGACGATATTTCAATGTTCCGCTTCGTAAACAAGTTGTGAATGCAATCGAGAATTTGTGCAACTTGTGCTGATGCTTTTACAATATTGTAACATCTTCAGCTGTCCTGTTGTTAATGAACTCAGTGCATGCAGTTTTGGAGTAAAACTTCTATACGCGCGCTAGACTTGGGGAGTAAGGTGGCAAGAGCGTTACAAAAATCACACATCGGGCGAGGTCAATGGAAGTTGTCATTCATATTTAAAATTCAAATTGGATTTAAGTGAAACTTTTTGTATTTAAATAATAAATACTTATCATATTTTTTTATTTTTTTTTATTTATTTATAATTTACAATTTTCAGCAAGAATAGTAACACAAAATTTCCGTCAAACTGTAAAGCAGTTTGGTGACGGTATTCTTTACTCAATACTTAATGAAAAAGTAAAAATTTTAAAAATAAGTACCTAAGTAGGTACATTAGGTATTATTACATAATATGACATGTTATGTCATAATGGTAATGAATTTGTGTATTAACGGTACGGTAATGAATTTGTGTATTAAATCAATAAAGTTTTACTTCAGTTGTGTGGTCTAAGGCTCAATTCACACCAAAAGCGCGGCGAAGCGCAGCGAAACGGAGCTCACTTTCAGTGTCATATAAATTTAAACTTTATTTTCATTACTATAGTACTTATTACCGAATTCTCGCACCTTCCGCGCGGATTCCAACGAATTCTCGCGCAGTCGCGGGAATCCGCGTGACTCGTTCGAGTTTCTCATGCGATAATAAGAATTATAGTAATTATTTTATGGTTGAAATTCATATGACACATAAATTGCGCTTCGCTTCGCTGCGCTTCGCCCGCTTTTGGTGTGAATTGACCCTAAATCGCACATTTTTGGACTTGTGAACTTATGCTGTGGAAGTGAAGCGGAGCTCAATACAAGCTGCATTAGATGTGTGAGACAAATGTAATTCGGGGTCAATACTAGGTCAGGTCGAAAGGGGGACCGACCCCCTTTATCCCGCAGATCCCGATATAAGACTATCATTATCACGTGTAGAGGGACCAATCACCAAGGGGTCAGGGGGAGCCCACGCGCGTTTGTTATACTGGCCTCGGCTCTGCGCTGGCGTGGTCTTAGATCATGACCGAGCCTCTGAGGGGACATTGGACATACGGGTTTTGGTGGACCCACGGGTCTCATGTCGCTTGTCTCAAGCACAAAGGCGGAGGCAGTAAGCCAAATCCGTAATACAAAAATGCGGCGTTGTAGATGGATTTGTCCGGCACGACTTTCACGTACCTACAACACGTGCAAAATAAACAATTTTTGAGCGCACTGGTTTTTTTTCAAATATTTATTTCAAATATTGCACGCAAGTGCAATATTTGAAATAAATATTTGAACGCGAGATGCAGAATGTCGTAAGTATAAAGTAACTTTTTAATAATATTTGTAACATTTAGTTGCCTTTTTTTGACCACGTACCGTCGGTAAATTATTCGAAGCGCGAATGCATGCAACAAAAATGACCCAACCGAGCGTAAGGTCAGCTAGAACTCAAAACAAGGTCGACAGCACCACGTTTATGTAATAATTTGTGATGAGATACTAAAAAAACGACGCGCCAACACAGAACCTTTTATTAGCATTGACATTGAAATATGACTCCATATCGAATATCAGAATACTCAACAATGGTGTTATGTAATACTCCAATAAAGCGATTCGCCGCGGTAGATCGTGAGCGGTTAAATGCATTAAGCAAGTGATGAGAACATAAAAAGTAACTGCCATCTTTATTGAGATGCTGATTAAAGTGGCACCTAGTCGTTTTCAATATATTTATTTATAATAAAAAAAAATCTCCCTTTATTACTAGACCTAGATACGGCTCATCTAGTCCAGATAAACCCCGTGAGGTTTTCGTGGTTAGGTAACTAAACAAAATAAACGATATTCATGTATTTTAAACAAATAAATAAAAAAAAAATACTAAAAAGTGACTACCATTTTAATCGCAATTCAAAGTACAAACGAGCAGTTGGAGATTGTTATGTAGATGTAGCCGTCCTTTCCTCGTCTCCGCCAGTAGACCACTGGCTACTCGCAGACCACGTGAAGCGCAACAAACGTACCTTCCACTTTCTTTTTAATTCTTTTGTCGCCAGTTTAACATAAATATTCTATTCGCGTTTTAGTTAAAGCTAACGTTAGCCTTGAAACTCGGAGATGCCACCTGAGGCGGGATTTTGCGAAATTTGATAAACACCCTGGTGTATTGTTGTAATGTCTAGCACGGGATTCTTAGTAGGACAGTTTTCAGAATTTTTGTCTCTTTGTTCGACCGCGCATCACATGAAAATGTCCGGACTCCGGGCGGATTTTGATGCAAACTTGACCAATTGAGAAATTCTCCGTAAAAAATCTCTCTCTTGCAAAAAATGCAATATTTTTGTGATAAATATTACGCGAGTAAAACCTCAGGCTAGCTATAAAATAAAATAAGCACATGATTTCTTTCGAAGGTTCTCACAATGGTCATAATATTTTTATATTCTCTCATTAATAACGATATATTTTTTTGGTTTGTGTGGTAAGCATGTTTCCACAGACGTAAGGTCCCAGTTCGAATCCCGTGTCGGACCCAAAGGTATTATTTTTCATTATGTAATAAGAGTCCGGAGTCTGGAAATTCCCCGTGCCACGCAAAGCACGTTATGATGTCGGTCCTGCACCTGATATCTCGCCGATTATACTGGAATACGAGAATAAGGAAATAGACACAGCACTTGTGCCTGGATACACACTTACATGCTATATGTCCTGCGCATATTGCTAATCCATACAAGTGACCCTACCGTAATCGAAATCCTGCTAGGACATTATTTACTCTATCATCTCTTTCATTCTATCATTACGGAGGCCCTGTGGTTGTGAGATACACCAATAGTTGAACCGCATACATATCAACCGTTAAGAATCTGTACGATTATGATATAAAACGATTAAAATATAAAAACAAAATAATAAACAAAAATAATATATTAAATGATCACGAGCCAAATAATATAATTATTATGCAGTATTTAATATTATTTAATGTATTTTAACTTCCTGTTTATTTTGTACCGCTCTAAAAAACTTCAAAAACACCTTGAAATATATATTTTTATATAACGTTTTGTCATATTTTTTATTCTATGCGCTTAACGGAAAGATTTAATATGTCATATCACATCTTTCAATTTTATATTGTCAAGTATAGTCTATTGCAACGCTATAGGTACCTACTCGCGTTTCGTACGGTGCATATGAAAAGACTACCCCGCGCGAGTCTTTTCACCCATTCACCAGTGTTGAGAAATTGTATTTGGCTTTGTCTTATAAAAAAAATATCTACAAAAATAAAAATTATTACCTACTACAAAATAAGGAGCAAAATAAAATCTATAAATGTAATTATTTGTATAATGTAACTATTTTATTAGCTATAAAATACATGCATAAAAAATTCAAGGCAGATAGTCAACAACACCATCAGCGAGACAAAAAATATATTGTGCCAGAAACTTCCAAGAAGTTGTAGATTAAATAAGATATGGATCTTAATGATCCGAACGCTGGGAGCCAAATTAAAAGACCTCAAAGTTGAATAGAAGTGTACATCTTCACGCTCAAACCAGTTTGACTGGATCCATATGAGTAAGCGCATAACAAAAACAACTTTATATGATTTCGTATTCGTTGGCTATCGCGTAATTGTTCTTAGGCTGTTGCTTATGTGAAATCACGTATAAATGTGCCGTTTCTACATGAATTTTGTTGTATTGACACAGTAACAAGTGTGTAGGCGGAGGATTGCGCAAAATGAATCAGCAGACAACCGGTCAAACAAAAACCCATTGTGCAGGTTTAATTGAATTGTGTGCAAGGTACATCTAATCTGCTCATATATTTAAATGGTAAACCGATTTTAGCCCGGTGATGCGCATGTGTATGCCACAAGTCCCACATGTGTTGTCGACAAATAATTGTAAACTCATCCAGAATATGCTATTCGAAATTAACATTTAAAGAAGGTTTCATAGATTTCCAAAACTGTTCCAAGACTAACTACTTACAAAGTACTACCACAGATTAATAAATGGTACTACTTCATAGTTGAATAAACTTCGCTGGCAACTAACTAGTTATTCATAAATGTTGAATTCTTTTCTTAAAAGCATTTTCACAGAAATTATAACTTTAACAAAATATGATTAATTTGATATCTTTTTTTTACAAAAGATTTAAAACGGGGTCTAATCTTTTTAATAAGATTTTCTGCAAAAGCAGATAAAAACAACTTCATTGTTTTTATCTTTATTATTATTATTTATATTATTATATATTATTTATTGCTTTTATAAACTCATCAAAATCTGTTACTGAACAGATTTTGATGACTTACCTGACTGAGTACCTTATGCGTAAAAGAATAACTACAAACTTTCGCTTTTATATAAGATAATAATAAAGCAATAGGAGGATTAGCTCACAAAATGGTTATAACAGATTAGAGAATGAAGCGTAAGCTGACTATACGAATGGTGACAGCAGATCGATCACAAGCTACTTGGAAAACTAAAATATTAGTAACAGCTTCTTACAGTAACTGACCTTTATTTTGTATCTGATACAAATGCATGGTCTGTTATTAAGTCGTAGTAGTCTTGACGTAGGTTCATGTTATAGAGAGATTCCTTTGAGTACAAAGGTAGAGGCGAGATTTTCACATCAATTATAAATTTAACAATAAGTGAAGGGCTTTTCCATGTGAAAGGATTTAATTTAACTTTTTTTTCCTATCTCGTCTCCCTTGTTGTTGTGTTAAATAAATATTTCGAATCAGTCGAATTTTTCCATTTGTTTCGATTCTAAATTCGAAATCAATTTTAAAAAGGCAAACTTTTAGTGTCTATTCAATGTTCAGCGGGCAGTCCAAGATGTTTTTTTTTGGCACAAATAGGTCGATAGATTGTGTTATAAACACCGATATTAATCGAACAGTAAAATTACATTGTTACAAAATATTCTAGAAGTTTCATTAATCAAATAGGTTATTGCACGATCTTGATACACGCTGTACGCAATTAACAATTTATATAACACGAAAAGAGTAGGGAATACAAATATATTCTTACAAAGTGTAGTAGGTACATATTTATCGAGAATTAAGCGTAATCTGACGCCAACAAAAGATGACAGGGAACAGACCACAAGCTCCTACAAATTCGGTCTAGACATTCCTCAAATATAACCTATCACCTAGGTAACAGATAAATTATCATGCATAGCTGTTTTCAACGTAGAATGGATTTTCTTTATAATTGAGATCGAATTTCGATCCTTGGACCGTCCGCGTCGAGGGAACACCTCTATTAATAATAAATCTTCGGATAGGTATTTTTAAAAACTTGATATTTCATCGGTTTATTTTTTTTATGGTATAGGGGAGTAAACGAGCAGTCGGAACCATTTTCATGACTACCGACGCCCACAGACATCCGCATAGAGGCTATACAGATGCGCTACCCTCTTTCTCCTCCCACCTCCATGGGCCACCGGCCCGGCATGGCCCCGGCATTCTTACAGAATTTTATAATAAAATTAACTGAACAGAATTGTAAGAGGTAGTGCCACACTGCATGCTTGCATGCAGTCTCGAATTGGGCCGGCACGACCGGGGAGGTACCTCTCGCTTACACGAGACCGACGTAAAGTGACAGTAAGTAGCCGGTGGCCCATGGAGGTGGGAGGAAAAAGAGGGTAGCGCATCTGTGTAGCCTCTATGCGGATGTTTGTGGGCGTTGGTAGTCATGAAAATGGCTCCGGCTACTCGTTTGCCCTCCCATACCAAAAAAAACAGCAGATTATCACGATATTGGTACGAATCTAGGTTAAAGTCATAAAGGCATACAGTATTAGCGAGCCTCAAAATTAGCGTCCAGTGAGGCCAGGGATATTGTATTCTAGTAGTTGTCATTATTAATTCTTGTTAGTGAGGTTGCACAACGTTTTTAAGCGGTGTGTCGCAAGGCGGCCACCGGAATGGCACTTGCATACAAACATTCATGTTTTCATGTCACTGGTTTGCGTGGTGATGATGATGTGATGTCTGTTTATAATCTTTATCTACACTAATGTTGGCTAGATTTTAATTTCGCTGTGACAATACTAGTAGGCGTGAATTTAATGTTTCGCAATATTTTATTAATTGATTAATTGCATTAGTGAAGATAAAGTAGTGTATGCAACTGCATATAACACGGGTATTAAAACACTCGTGTTACTATTTTGAAACTCGCTCCGCTCGTTTCAAAAACTCACGCTCGAGTTACATACCCTTCATTATACGACAGTTGCATAAACTACTATTACACACTTTTGAGATATCTTTCGTAATTGTAAGTGGGAGAAGGGAGGGCAACGCATCTGTATAACCTCTGCGGATGTTTATGGGCTTCGGTATACATGAAAATGACCTTTTTTTATACAGGAGGGCAAACGAGCAGCCGGAGACATTTTCATGACTACCGACGCTCACAAACATCCGCATAGAGGCTATACAGATGCGCTGCCCTCCTTTCTCCTCCCACCTCCATGGGCCACCGGCTACTTACACACCGCACGAAACGCGACAGCACACAATTGTCACTTTACGCCAGTCTCGTGTACACCCGCGTAAATTTCGATCCAGTGGAAAATAGAAAATCATCCCATGGCATCCCATAGGAACATTTATTGGGGATAAAAACTATACTATGTGTTAATCCAAGTTACTCTCAAGTTACGTTATAAAAAACGGTTTAGAAGTTTTTGCGTGAAGGAGTAACAAACAAACAAATATACAAACTTTCGCATCTATAATACTAGTAGGATATTTTGAAAACATACAACCGTGGATGTTATCCTACTATAATATTATAAATGCGAAAGTTTGTATATATTTGTTTGTTTGTTACTTCTTCACGCAAAAACTGCTGAATCGATTTTCATGAAATTTGTCACACACATAGATAGTAACTTGGATTAACATATAGGATAGTTTTTATCCCAAAAAATGGTCCTAGGGGATGCCATGGGATGATTTTCTATTTTTCACGGGATCGAAATTTACGCTAGTGAGACCGCGGGGCGCAGCTAATAAAGATTAAGTGTAATATTTTTAAGTTCAAGGAAGATATAAATTACTTTTTGTGTTACTCGATATCTCTCGTTTTTTTTTCTTTTACCTACCAATTTGCGATGTTTTATAGCTTTTATTCTTTTCGTGATGTTTTTATTAGAATAGTTTTTTTTTTTGTTTTGGTAAAAAACGTGTTTGGCATTTACAAACTACGTTACGATTAGATACCGAAAGTTATAAAATTTAGGATATTACTCAAGTATCATGATTTGTGTTATGAAACTCCCTGGTCTCTTCGCGTTGGTTAATTTTCGCCAAACGGGCAGAAAGAGTCACGTGGCATCTAGAGACGCCCATAGACATCGTCATAATTGTTACTTAGAAGTGTTGCCCTTCTTCCCCATCTAGCCGGCCGCAGCGGCCCTCGGAAACTCACTAACCGCAATGAACATCACGGCCAAGCTGTGACTTCGGCGGTATATGACCAATGGATACTTTCCTAGGCGTCTAAGGGTAATTGCGGCTGCAATGTGTGCAGCATTGCCTCACTAACCCTTCTAAACTCAATAAAAAAAAATAACTCAACGAAAAAAAAATATTTATTTTTTAATTAGCCATTTATAACATTTCAAAAGTATAAATATGAGGAACTGGGAACTGAACTTGTCCGCTTGCATTATTTATTAGCAGTTATTGACACATTTGATTTGAACTTGAAACCTTGCCACTACATACCTGTAAGTAGAACCTACTCGCTAATAATAATCAAAGGTCTTAGGCTTGTTTAGATAATAGTTCCGGTGAACTTCATACCGGTTGTTGTTTTTTTTATCTAAATTATTCTTTTGACCTCTAGATAAACTATAAATGACAGAACGTTCTTAAGTACACCGGTTTTTCGTATATAATTTGTTTAGTTGTGTTGTATAAAGGGCGTATGAGCATCGAAATCACCTTATGGAAAGTGACTGGCGCTCTTTAGAGAAGTCCGATCTCCAACATTGGACGTATTCTGGCTGCTGCTGCTGATGATGATGATGATAAAGGAAACATCATATTCTCGTAATGTCTGTTTTGCCAGAACATCGTATGTAGCCTCCAATTTCGTCAGTCATATTCATTCGTCATATTGTATAGATGTCATTTCTAAGTAGCCAGACTGCTCGTTTGCATCAGAAGCTTCACAAACACTGCTTATAACACCATAGACAAATCGCTTATATCAGTAGGCGGTACCACCAATCACCTTTAAAGATTTCCTGAAAACCAATTTCATCGTAAATCATTGTAAATTTAAATTGACCTCAGAATAAAGACGATATTAGGATACGGAAGCTAATGTCCACGTCGACCTATTGACTTTTAAATGTCAGTACGTTAGAAATATTAAAAATAAAACGTGTGAAGTTCAAAGATGTTTAAAATAATAGCATTTTTTTGTCAATGATTGATAATATCGGTTAATAACACCTTTATTGGACACCGCCATTTTGAAATGTGTTATTCAAATCCACTTTATGCGAATCGAATCGAAATATCGATGTTGGTGTTTCCAAAGGTCAAAAAACCTTGAGACATTAAATTATGGTAATCAATTAAATCAAAATAAAATACTAAGAAGATGAATAAGACGCTCAATCTCTACCTGTTAAATAACATATACAAAAATATTGAATATGAATTATACATTGGGTGTGTTATGTGTAATTTTACATAATAAACGGCACTTTTAAAAAATGTTTTCACTGTGTATCATTGACTTTTTGGCCATCCTTTAAAGGTTATTTTTGAAAAACATCAACAAGCTCTCAAATATAGATTTTATAGATAGATAGATAGATTTATAGCTAGCATATTTAACAACATTTGTCCTACGCTATTTTCGTTTCGCTATTTTATTTTTTCATACAAAAATAAATATGTATTAAATTTTTCGCCCGAGCGTTATAAGTGAGTTCGTATGGCCGGGGAACGCGAAGGGTGTGGGAGTTCAACCAGCTATCATTTAAAAAATTATAATTGATATATTGAGTACATAATGTCAAAAGTTGTACAACAAATATCGTTATAAAAATTGCTAGCTATGAGAGCTTTTTGGTGTTTCGCAAACAACCCCGTATCTTAATATACATATTTCTTGTGTAAGTGTGTAGGTATGTCACTGAATTCCTAAAAGACGACCGATTTTGACGTAAGTTTTTGTGTGTTGATGATTGATTGATGATTCGAGAATGGTTTAAATTCATAAATCAACCCGGCAGATGGCGCTGCAGTTCTATGACAGAATTTAAGCTGGTGAAATCGCGAGGCATAGCTAGTATAAATACATATAAAGCACTATTAGGTAATTGAAAGTCCCGAATAAAATAAACTTGATTAAGGGCATTAAAGCATTAAATCTCTACGTTATATAGGGTTTTAGAAGCAGCTAAATTATTATGTAAGTATATTCATGAAGAATCTATACCTAGTAAGTATTAAAAACAAAGTATCGAATATCCACTTCATACTTTAGTAACATGAAACAGGCGCTAAGGTAACAATTATAATTAATCAATGGATTAACCATCGCTGGCCATTGTTTTCGTGTCAAACGTTACGTTAGCTATAAAGACTCTCACGCCAAATGCCAATACCTAGCCATTCGTAGGCGGGTTATGTAATGAACAAGTACAGAGTAAAAACTAAGATATTTTACAAGACTTGTGTTGCATGGGTTTTATGTAATTGGTTCTATTAGAATTTAGATAGACATGTACGGCACCGGATTAAGCTCTGGCGGGGAATTTGGCGTGAAAATCTTGGAGATTAGATGATACACTTATGAATACAAAAATAAACTTGAGGCTTAAATCTTACGGGACCCGGGGCTGGACGTATCTACTACTATACTGTCATCAGCGATAGCCTTCATTCGTTAATTGATGCTTGAAGTGCCAATGCTGTTTCCTCCCCATGGTAGGTGTGATGTGGTTCAAACAATATCGGTACATCTGTCTTTGTCCTAGCACCAACTTGTCTTTGTCTTCGCCTACAAGCGACAGCAACAAATAATATTTTAATATCGCCAGCGGAGTACCACGCGGTCTAGCTTTTTATATTCATCATTTTATCGATTAATAAATCGATTAAAACAATTTACCATTTATCTTTTTCTACGGCTTAATCGAGTTTGGTATAATGGGTAAAAAAGTAAAAAGATTAAAATGGGTATTCATAAATTACTATTTTGCTCTGGGGCACTCGTACAGGTTTTAGTACGAGCCGGTATTGTGTAAGCGAGACCTTCCCAGTAGTGCCAGCCCCTTTGGCTGCCAAGCCTGCCATGCAGCGTGGCACTACCTCTTACTAACCTCCTTATAACCAGCAGTAACGACGAGTAATTCTATTGCACAATAGTGTTTCAACTGCGTGTCGTCCCATCCCTGAGACCGGTGACAGTTTTACGTCGTGTTGGGACATAAACTTAATTGAGTCACAGACTCGTACACTTCACTTTTAGCAGTAGGTGAAGGGGCAGTATAGTAAGAGGTAGTAACATGCATTGCAGTGTAATTGGACCGTCGCGTCGGCCGACAAAACCGGAGAGGTACTTCTCGCATATATGATTTGCAGAGCGAGCTTCACACTTGTACAAGGTACACTTTGGGACATAAACCTAATTAACATAAAACTAACCTGAGTCACAGATACACTACACTACACTTGTAGCAAATAAACGGTAAAAAGACCGGCGTTTTAGTAAGAGGCAGAATTAGGCAGGCACTATCGCGAAAGTGTCTCTCGCTTACATGCTATTTCGGAATTTTCCGAGCGTATTTTTAGCAATAGAATAGAGTGTGAAAGGAGCGGCAGTTTAGTAACATGTAGTGCCACGCCGGAATAGGGAAGGCACGACCCGGGAGGT